>APFE030657977.1:88197-133316 GCA_000404065.3 Pinus taeda
ACACATAAAACACATATACACAGAGATTTTCCCCTGGATCCCAAAACTGGGACTACCAGCTTGATTTTTCATTATGTTCCTTTCAATGTTACAATACATATTTACACATGCTGAAGCATCCAATACCATGGACCGAAAACCATCACGTCCAATACCATGGACCGAAAACCATCACGTCCAAAAAACATGTGCAAAAATCATGCACAAAACCATAGGTGGGTCCGCCCAACCTAACATAGGGTCCAAAACCAAAATTTTCCGGTGCGCTACCCCAAACCCCATAAAGTGGGGTTACGGGTGCCCTTCAAACCCCCTGTTAACTATGTGGAAATAATATAACACAACCCAACACCCAGTGGAAGTACATTCAAATGTGTTGTGTAGGCATACCATTTAACTCAAATGCACAAGCCCTTACACAATGGTGATCTCGCTTCTTTTTACCTGTAGCCAACTATACCAACCAAGATTCTGCATGCACTTCTTTTCTCAAACCACACTTATCCACTAGGTCAAGATTAATATAACTATAGTTAGATCCAGGATCAATCAAAATAGGAACAACTTGATCACAAACCTTATCGTCCATCTCAATGATCCATGCATGATGATCTGTCTGCTTATTGTCCATAGTGGCATAGATATGAGGAATGATATGACCAACATCACCAACTGTATGTGCCTCTTCACCACTGTAGATCTGGGTTCTACCACCACTCTCATACTATGGACAATCCCTCTTATGATGATCCTTACCAGATATCCAACACTACAATGGTTCCCTACCACTACCTCTAGCTTACTGCTCTCCATGTCCATTCTCAACTGTATTGAATCTTTTATAAGAAGCTACATTTTATTTCTTACTTGCATCTTGAGGTCTTCCTCTCTTTGGTGGCCATTTTCATTTAGATTTCTCATTTATTTTCAAGTCATGCTTAAGCTCAACTTTGCGCTTGGAAAGCTCATAACAATGTTTCAAATTTTGGATGGCCTCCTCAAACGATATAGGATCATCGAACTCAATCTGGTCTTTATATGCTACTAGAAATCCACTGATGAATCTCTAGACCTTGGCCTTCTCCTCCTCGAGGTAAGGCACATATCTCAACAGCTCCAAAAATCTGCTAGTAGGGTCCTCATCTATCATAGAACCAATTTACAACTCATAAAACTCCTTAGTTCTGTCATCAAAGTATCTTTCTGACAAATACTTCTTCTTGAAGGGCCTCTCAAACTCATGCCAAGCCAAATCATCCTCATGTATACCTTTAAAATTCTTCACATCTTCCCACCAAATATCTTCTTTACATTTGCTACTGAAAGTGGCTATCTTTTCTTTCATGTTTTTTGAATAATCATGCATTCAAAAGAATTTCTTCATACCAAGCAACCATGCCTTTCCATCCTGTGATTTCTTACTCTCCGTAAAAGGTAGGTGGCTTTTCTTTCTTAAACTCATTTTGCAAGTATCCCCTATCACTCCTCCTATAAGGATGATAACAATTAGGATCATGATTCCCGTCAGAACTAGAACTAGAATAGTACCTATGTATATCACCTCTCCTATCCGAAGTGTCCAATAGCCTAGCATCTCTAATCATGTCAGATCTATCTGACTTGTGTCTACTACGAGACCTACTTCCATATGCCCCATTAGTTTTTTCCTCATGTCCATGGTTGATCTGAAGTGGCCCTTGTCACTGCAATTTTAACAAACTTTGAAGTAGTATCACATTCACCTCTACTTGTTTCTCTTATGTCTGCATGATTTCTTCATTGTCTACTTTGTAACTCCTTATTTCTTCCTTCAATTTTCTCAATGTGTCTGCCAAATTAGAAGAGTGCCCCACACCATGATGCCCATTTGATTCATAGGGATATTTTATGTAGTCTACCACCTTGCTAACCATTTGATCTCTTTCCTGCAAGGCATACAATTCCTGCTAAACCAAATCATAACAAACCAACGTACCTTATCATAATTCAGGGAGGATACATTGTCTGCAAGATCATCAAATCTACATGATACATGTATAACATAATCATAACAACATATAGACATATATCGAATAAGTGTATCAAGGCATACACATCATTCTAGTTAGGGTCCAGTCATTAATGCAAGGCCTTATCAACAATGCATGCTATGACCTCATGCATGACAAAAACCATTACTTCATTGTAGACATTTCAACATGCAACTATCAACATACATAAGCAATTCCTAATAAAATTCATAAACGCATGTAGTCGAGCATAAGTGACCAATTCTTGTAACCAACCTACAACACTAATACATGTAATCAAACAACCAAGAATGAAATCCAACATACAAGGATGTAATCAAGCTGCATATAATCATGTAACCAGTCATATACTTCTAATGATGCATTCCACAAAATCCACATTAAGTTCCTCATGACAACCTTACTACAATGACGATCAACATGATGCAATGCAACAAGCACATGGAATGCAAGTGTAAGAGACACACATGCAACTGACATGCATGCATGACAAACAAATTCACCCAAGGAGAATGCAACCACGCTCTGATACCAATCAGTAACACCCCCTCCTCCCAGGTCCACCCAAGCAACAAACCAGTCAGGGTAAATATGCGATGAGAGAGGTCACTATAAGGAATTCAACTTCCTTGATGACCTTAAGGAAATGGAATCGACAGAACATATCAAACAAACCCATCCACATTAGCAACAACACCCTCAGGATACATGCCAACCACTAAGACATCTTGTCCTTGAGTCTCACTGATGTTTTAAGATTTTTAACCCTTGATCTCTCTCAGGTTATAGGCATGATAGCATCCAGAAGCCAAATTCGCTCTCACGAACCTATGTGTTAGCGTCCCTGGACTCTTTTCAGAAGACCTGTGCCAACGTCCCTAAGATTTGAGCCACTTTCTAGCCCAAAACCCATCCTCTGCCAAGAACTTGTTATAACCTCCAGAATCGATCAAAGAAATTATGACAAGATAAACAAATCAAAAATCAACCTTGGGACTAGGCCTAAGCATTCCCAAACGAGACTGGAATTTTGTCAAACACTTGACATCACTGCAACCTACCGGTCTAGGATACAAGATAGAGCATGAATGACTGAAAGAACTTATTAAACATAACCAGAAGGATCACCACCTTCTCCATTGAACTGTTATAACATCAATTAGGTCTTGCATCCATCCATTTAACAATTACAAGTAAAGACATGAAATAACCATGACATGAACCATGCTTATAACTAGCATAAAACCATATAAATATCAGAGATATGATAGCCATCAAATCTGTATATAAACAAGTACAAAAGTAAGAGAAATTAGAATTTATTAATCATAGGCAAATCTGACCAAGTTCGAGACTTCCACGTACCACCCGACCATATACATGGTTGAACCAAATCTCTCTTAGCCAGTCATCCACGCGCCATATTCCAAGCATGAATGTGGGATCTTATAGAACAACAAATCCAAGAAAAATCAAGGGAATCCAGAGGTTAAACTACCTCCACCCTCACCAAACCGTGATCACACCAAACCCGGTGCTCCGATCACAACTGAACCGAACTTGGAATGCCATCCGAAATACAACAATATCCTTGAGGAATTTTGGGTCTCCTTGTCTCTCAGGATTTACCGTAATCCAATCTCGGATCACTAGGCCCTAAACCAATATCATTCTCTCAGGATTTACCGCAATCCAAACTCACATCACTAGGCCCAAAACCAAGATTTCTCCCTCAGGATTTAGAGTGTATCCTGCCAAAACTGATCAAGGGATTCCTAGGTCTTTGGGAATGAAACTTGAGACCACCCCCACCCTAGATTCTGAAATCCATTCGACAAGCCAAAGCTCAAAATCAAGATAAACATCCCAACATACCATGGCATCTGGAAAAAGGAAAGGCTAGGTTGAAAACCATTGTCATAACTCGACAAAGACCATGCCATCGACAACAAGAGAACGATACACCAACATGCAAAGCCATGCATGTCCAAACCAGCTAGGAAATCACACATGAAAAAGGTTACCTGCAAGTATTCATGTTGAAGCTGCTTGATCCTTCTTTTCCTTCTGTTATCCTTGATTTCCTTCATTTCCCTTTGCCTGTTCTTCCTTCCTTGAACCAAAGCTAGAGTGCTCCAAGAAAACTCTAAGTGACCAAGAGTGAGTGAGAGAGAGATAAAAATGAGAGAGCTCCAAACTTGAACTAGCAAAAGGTTACCAACTGATCCTCAGAAGCCTTTTCATGAGTGAGGCCTCTATTTTCTTCATTTTCCATTATTTTCCTTCAATTTCCTCCTCACATGCAACATGTGACCCTTTACCTTATTTTTATCCTAATTTCCTTTATTTTTTGTGCCAAAATTTCCTTTTTTCCTTTTAATGTCTTTGCCTTAGCCTTTTCCAATTTTCCTTAACCAAAACACACATCCAGTGATGCCCACTAGGACATATTTGCCCAACATTCAGCTTGGAATAAGTGTCCCTTAATCATGGTCTAATTTTGCCTTTATTAACTTTTATTACATGAATTTTCATCAAGGGTGTTACACTAACCCTCTCTATCTGTCCATCTCTCTATGAATGATAAGTTGTACTGAAAGCTAACTCTATCCCCAAGCTTGCGAAAAATTCCTTCCAAAACTTGGAAGTCAACTTGACATCTATGTATGATATGGATCTCCTTGGTAACACCATGCAACCTCAATGTCTCTCTGATGAAGATCTCATCTACCTCACTAGTTGAATTAATATAGTTCATTGCAATGAAGTGAGCTACCTTACTCAAACTGTCAACCACAAACATGATGGAATCATGTTGTTTGGATTTTCTCGGAAATCCTGTATTGAATTCCATGGAAGTTGATATGCGCTTGGTTGCTCTGTGTATAGTTCTTTTAACTGCATCTTTTAAACAACCTAGAGCTAATCTAAATTGATTCTGTAAT
Organism: Pinus taeda; assembly: GCA_000404065.3. Classification (NCBI taxonomy): domain Eukaryota; kingdom Viridiplantae; phylum Streptophyta; class Pinopsida; order Pinales; family Pinaceae; genus Pinus; species Pinus taeda. The sequence goes on from APFE030657977.1 coordinate 93,173, forward strand.
AAATATGCTACAGAACGAATCCGTCAATTTCTGAGGTGATCAGAATATGATGCAATAGACCAGCGGGATGCTTACATTCTGCTTTCACCTGTTGATAGTCCAAGCACTTTGTAACAAACTCAGCCAACTTTTTCTTCAAGTTCGGTCAATGATATAACTTCTTGACTACTGTCAAATTCTTTTGATATCTCAAGTTTCTTGAATATGGCTTCACATGACATTCTCTTAAGATAAGCTTCTTCATCTCACTTCCATCTGGCACATAAATCTTGTTCCTGAATTTGACCAAGCCATCTATCGTGGGGTGATACTCCTCATCCAGATCACATTTACCTTGTTTTTGCAATCTCTACTTCAATTATTGGTACCTCTCATCATGTTGCCCTGCATGTAAGACCCGCTCCTGTAAATATTCTCCATAAGAGCTCACAGTTGAAATATAATTCACCTACACCCTCCTACTAAGAGCATATGCACCATGTTCTCCTTTCCCTAGATGTATCTTACCTTAAATTCAAACTCACTAAGGGTATCCAACCATTTAGCTTGTCTGGAATTTAGATTAGATTGGTCAAATAAGTAACTCATCCCACTATGATCACTAATCAAGACAAACCTCCTACCAATAATATAATCTCTCCACATCCTCAATGCATGAATGATCATTTCCAACTAAAGGTCATGAGTCACATAGTTCCACTCATGCTCATTCAACTTCCTTGACTCATAGTAAACCACTTGCCCTTCCTGCATCAAGACTCCACCAAGTCTGCGATCTTCAAGACTGGAGCATTCATAAGCAAATACTTCAACTACTCAAAACTAGATGCACACTCTTCATTCCATTCAAACTTATTCCCTTTCCTTTGCAAAGATGTAATAGGATAGGAAATCTATGAGAAGTTCCTGGTCAAACGCTTGTAATAACCTGCTATTCCCATGAATGATTTGACCTCATCCACATTCCTAGGATTTTTGACACTCCATCATAACTTTGATATTTTCTGGGTCCACAACTATCCCTTCCTTGGAAACAACATGTCCCATATAGTGAATCTGATATTGAAAGAAATTACACTTGCTGAGCTTGGCATACAACTGATGCTCTCTTAACAATCTCAACATTGTTGCCAAGTGCTCTGCATGCTCCTCCTCATTTTTGGAATAAATCAATATATCATCAATAAACATTATCACAAACTTGCCCAGGTAAGGATGCAACACGTTATTCATCAAACACATGAAGGTGGATCGAGCTTTGGTAAGACCAAAAGGAACCACCACAAACTCATAATGCCCATACTTTGTATGGAATGCAGTCTTGTAAATGTCATCTCATTTTATGTGCACCTAATAATATCATGATATCATATCAATCTTTGAGAACATTATTGCTCCCTTCAACTACTAAAACAAGTCATCAATCCACAACAATGGATACATGTTCTTGATAGCCACCTTGTTCAGCTGTCGATAATCAATGCACAATCTGAGAGCATTGTTTGGTCAATTTAATGTTCTTAAATTGCAAGCATAAATTATCGACCGGAGTTGGTAAACTTATGAAGTACAAGTGCACTATATATGCTAGAAGCATTTCTTTTAATTTGTAAGATGATGGTAATATTTTTTTGGGGGATTTTCATTGTTATCTAGGTTCCTATTTGCAAGCATTAGATTAGAGTTAGATTTCTACAAATTAATGAGTGGGAGTAAAGCTATTGTTAGACTAATCTACCAGGTCATATCTATATTGAGTATCATTCTAAAACATCGTATGTTAATCATTCTAAAATTATGAACCTAACTTAAACACCTTGCTGCAATAAAACAGGGTATTGAGATGCAAATGATTCTAAGAGAAAGAAATCGATCCTTTAAAAGTTGTCTGCAAAGTATATACAAATTCTGATTCTAAAAAGAATGAAGGTAATCGTTTAACCTTGACTACAGAGTATATACAAGTAATGATTCTAAAAGCATGAAAACAATCTTTTAACACTGATTGTAATTAAGCGAAAAACATTGAAGAAAGTAAGCTATTAAACGAATGCAAAGAAATTCAAATGTAAATAAAATAAAGACATTTAACTCAGTTATAATGAAATCATAAAATAGTGAATTAAGGAAACTAAGCTAGAACGAATTGACAATGCGATAAAGGAAAGAGATTAAAATGAAATAAACTTAACCTCAATTGTTTGCAGGGGCCCTTCGCATACAGTAGGTGTAAATCACACTCAAATACGCATCGAATAACATAAATGTAACTTTAATTCAATATGAGAACAAAGGTCTATCTCACACAATTTCTTCAGAGATTAACTATTACTTCCTTGTTAACATTTACAGAGGATACATATTTATATATAAAATGTGTTATCAATAGTTTGATACTTCTATGCCTACAGGTCTTTTAATCAATCCTTATTCAAATTTGAAACTTAAATAATAAAAGTGTTAACTCGATGATTTCTATCTGGAAAGAAAATAAGAGATATGTGATGCATTTAGAAATCTGTTGCTACATGTTTGACCCTTGCCATTGATCGTGCCACTCTGTGATTTCTTTAGTGAATTGGATCAAGAGAGCAATAGGAGGAGATCCATGAGGGGGTTGATCCTCAACCACCCTTATGTTTCCTTGCTTCGTTGGTCTACTAGAACCCCACAAACCTTGGAGATAGCTGCAGATTTGCAAAATAGTTGCATAATCATGTTGATTCTATACCTAATGCAATCTTTAACATGATAATAAAGTACATTAATGAATATGAAAAATAAGACATATGAGAGTTTTTACCTTATCAAAATCTAGGGCTTTATTGCTTTTATTGAGTTGATAACAGTGATGAAAGAGGAAAATGGAGGAAAAAGGGTGTCAAAACAAAACAGTTATGGAAATCTACATTCCCCTACACTAAAGATTTTTTATGTCCTCATAGAAAAAACAAAATTGATATCTTTGTTTAACTACTACATTTTCTTAGACATTTCTACCAGTACATCTAACTTCATCCTTTTCACTTTTTTACCAATCATTGGATCTTGTATTTCAAATTTATAACCTGTCTCTGTAAAGCCCTATTTTTCTTCTTCAATTTCTTTTTCTTCTTAAACCACATACTTGTATGTAAAAGGAGGTTGTCACTCTTAGCTATTTGGATTTCATTATGTGCTTTCAAGGCTTGATTTTCATTTTTAATGTACCTGTTTAATGTCTCTAGTTCGAAGATTTCTTGTTTTAATACATTGATTACTGGAGGTTCTTGTGGTTCATTAAACTGGACTTCTTCTTCCTCTTGAATTGGAATTGATGTTCTTTTTGCATCCCCTTTCTCTAGGGATTTGATATAATCATAAATCTCTTGTTGCACAAGATCAATCTTTGGCATTCTTTGACCTAGACTCTGAGTTTTCTTCTCTCTCTTCATCGATATGCTCTATTGTTTTTTAGGATAATTATTTTGCTGAGTTGAGTTTGGTACTCCTTCTTAGGCCTATGACAGGGGTCTTTTTAGTTTTCTTCCTTTCTGTTTTAGGCTTCTCTATTTGAGGTGAAATCTCTGTCTCTTTACTGGCTTTCTTTCTTCTAACATATCTTTTGTTTATTTTCTCTAAAATTTATTTAAGAGGGATGCCATCCTCTGACAATTCCCATGACTGTTGTGGTTCTTGTTCCAGTGTTCTATCAATTTTTATTTTCCTTCCCCTCCTAGTTTTGCTACTATTTGGTTGCTCATGAGTATCCTTTGAAAGTGATTCCTTACTAAAAAGCCTTCCCAATTATCACCTATGTTTTGGAGATGAAATTCAACAAGTATTTTGATTAGACCATGGTGATAAATTTTATTATCTATGGATTGGATTCTCCTTTGAACATTCCCTAAATTATTTCTTAGACTATTCATCAAGATATATGGAAGATTTATCTCATTTTCTTCAAGAAAATTCATTAGCAACCGAATATGATAGAAAAACATACATCCAAATCTTCCTTCGCATGTAACAAATTTTTGGATTATTAAAAGCAAATTCCTCCACTTATCTTTTAATTTTGTGCTTGGGATTCCCTTTTTGAAAATGGTGGTGTCTATGCTTGGTTTCTTCAAGAAAACCTTCCAACCTTCTCTTTCAATACCACTATTTTTGAACCATTTTTCTCAAATCCATGGCAGTCCAGTAGCTTCAGCTATAAATGACTCTATCACTGTGAATTTGATGTCTCCTATCTCCACTTCAACTCCATCAAAAGCCCTAGCGAAGGATTTGGTCACTTATTTATGAAAGCCATCGAATTTCTCTATAAATTCTAGCCACTGTGCTCTCTACAACAATTCTTTTTCCTGTGGATACCCATCCAAAAATTTCTTCCCTGTTGGCTCTATTCTGACTATCACTCCCATGGCCAAGAAGCTTCGTTTCAAAAATTGTTTTGTTTGACAGGGTAGGATGGCTTGATAGGGTTTTAAAAGCGGAAAGGTTGAGAGTGTGAGTGTTGGAATAATGAGAGCGTAGGTAGTGAGGGAATAAGGTAGTGTGGAAGAATTTATTCATTAAGAGCATTCATGTTTATGATTTGGGTGATTGGATCAATGGGTCGGGATGTGAGTTGAGATATGAGTTATAATGAAGGGGAGTGAATGGTGGATTATACTCAATTTTACATGACATTATCAACTCTTAGCAATAATGATTTTGATTTTCAGTAGTACCATGTCTATATAATTCATATATGTAATGTTTTGATCCTTATTATTGAATTAAAGGGTTGCATACCTCTGAATTGTTTGCTTGCTAACCTTTGGTTACCCTTTTTTATGTTGTCTTTAGGTACTTTGCAGTGGAGGGATTCAATCATTCCTTCAATTGTATCATCAAAATTTTATGTCAAATTGGTTGTAGAAATTTGTTAGAGCTGCAGAAAATCAACAATTATGTAGGCATTTATTTTTAAAAGAAAGGGATGCAAGAAAATGAAACTCTAGAAAATGGGATACAAACAAAATTTAAGATGCCAAGAATTTTTGGTTTTCACCTTGAATTTTCTGCATAAACATGCTAACAATTGTTAGTTTTCATGTTTACACATGTTTATGTTTTATTTATTTGTTTGTTTATTTTTATTTTTAGATTTTTTTTTATATGAAAAAAAAAATTTTAAGATCGAGAAGAAGAAGAATTCTTCTTGACCAACTTCAAATCAGAGTTGTTTAGGAAAATATTTACAAATTCCTCCTTTGTCATTGGCTTGTGATAGTTCCTAGCTCGATGTCCATTCACTAAGAGAGGAACTTTTTCTTCATCTATAGTCCTAATTTTGGTTGCTCCATTATCAAAAACATTTTTAATCTCATAAGGCCCAAGCCAGTGAATTTGAAATTTTCCTTGGAAATTTTTGAACTTTGAATCAAAAAGTAATGTTAGTCTCCTCGCTGAAATTGTCTTTCTTTGATGTATTTATCATGCCATATAGATCTTTGTTGTTGGACTAAACTAGTATTTTGGATAACATCTTGCCTTATTTCATCAAGCTCATTGATTTGTCCCATTATTTATTTTTGTGCTTCTGATAAGTCACATCCCAACTTGATTATTGTCTTATAGGACCGAATCTGGAACTCAATTGGAAATAGGACTTGATTCCCATAAACAATTTCATAGGGAATATGTCATGTAGTGCTTCTCCATGTGGTACAGTAGGCTCATAAAGCTTCTAGAAACTTTTCTGCCCAATCCCTTCTGTGCAAGTGAATTGTCTTGGTGAGGATTGCTTCAATCACTTTGTTGGTAGACTCTACTCATCCATTTGCTTGTGTATGGTATGGAGTAGATTTCCGATGCTTAATTTTATATTCTTCCACTGTCTTTTGCAATACTCTAGATGTAAGTTACTTTCCTTGATCTGTTATAATTTATCTTGGGACACAAAAATGAGTAAAAATATCCTCAAAAAGAAATGAAACTATAGCATTTTCAGTAGCAAAAGAAAGTGCTTTAGCTTCTACCCATTTAGTAACATAATCAGTGCATACAAGAATATATTTTTTTTGTTTTGAAGATGGAATAACGAGTCCAACAAAATCCAAATCCCGTTTTTCAAAAGGTTTAATGAGTACCTAAGGTTGTAGTGGAATTTCATTTGAAGTAACGGGTTTCCCAATTCTTTGACAGTTATCACACCTCTTATCATATTCCTTGGCATCCTTAAAAAGGGAAGGCCAATAATATCCTAAGAGAAGGACTTTATAAGCAGTTCTTTTGTTAGCAAAATGACCTCCACATGGTTCATCATGGCATGATTTAAGTATCTGAGGTATTTCATCTTCTCTTACACATCTTTGGATGAGGAGATCTGGTCCTATCTTGTATCATTCTTCATTTATCCATGAATAAGATGCACTTGTTTGGATTATTCTTCTCTTTGTAGAAAATCTGATGGTAGGTTAACCCGATAATGCAATATAAATCAAAGAAGAATACTATAACCTACTTCTATTATCAAATTGTGGAAGCTTAAAGATTGATCTAAACAATATAACCAAAAGAAGAAGAATCAATCGCACATACACATGAAAATACTTTGGGGAAAGCCTCATCTAAAAACCCCACTATCTATATTATCATACAAGGTGGAAATACATAGGAATTATACAAAGCCTTAGCTCTCACAGCTAGCCAGCTCTCAGTACAATCCTCACAGATGCTCATAGGAAATCTTGGCTTCTCTCCAGCCTTCCTCTCTGCCCTTCAAAATCCTATTTCCTTGCGTTGTTCCTTGTGGATGATTCTCCTGTTACCAAGTGGATGATCTCCTACCAAGTGGATGATCAAGCCTCCAGAATTGTGCAATCTTCAAGGATTAAATCCTTGACTGCATGCATGAGTTTTATCTTTGAGAAAACACATGCAACTGATAGTACACTATCCTTGACTTTAATCTCAACTGGGTCTTTCTCAAAATAGACATGCATGAGTTTCTAATGAGGGAATCTTCAATTAACTGGAGTAGCACTAATTAAGTGCATGAATGCATCAACTGATTGTTAACTCACCATTAGTTACTCAAACAATTTGGAACTAATTTAACTGGACTTAACTCAGTAAACTAAGTTAACTAATTACAACTCAAATATAACTCAATCTTATCTCCTTAATTTAAGGGATAACTCTTGCATGACTTCAGAAAGACTTCGAACTTGAATTTATCCAACTAATTAATTTAAAATAAATTAATTAATTATTTCCAAGTAGTTGTTAAGACTAAATTCAATTTTAATTCAAGGACAAATTAAATTGGAATATTCTTCTTGCCATATTTCAACACTCCCTCTCAACAAGAAAGGGATTGTCTGCCACCCCAATCCTGTCTCTATGGAACTCAAATTTACACTTTGAGAATGCCTTTATGAAAATGTCAGCATCTTTCTCCTCTGTCAAAATATACTGCAGCAACATGATCCTCCTCGCTTGTGAAAAGCCACGGGAAAAAAATCGTGCCTTATGCTTCTCCACACTACCATCAGCAGCTTGCTTTACCTTGTAAATCCAACGGGAACTCACAACTGACTTGTTCTCCGATCTCATAACCACATCCCAAACATTGTGACGAACTATGGAGTCATACTCCTCCACCATAGCATCAACCCAAATCGGCTACTGCACTGCTTCCTCAAAGGAAGATGGCTCGGTCTCAACACATTTCCCAGCAAGGGCCATGTATCCAGTGTACCTCTCAAGTGACCTCATTTGTTTGCGCTAAGAAGATGGTGCTCCCACATTTTCTCTCACATCCTCCAACAATATGTCAGCTTCTCTTGTGCACTTCCGTCCATCTCTAAAAGACTCAGCTTGACTGGATGTCTCCATTGCTGGAACCTTTGCATGTGGCCACTCCGCATCAGTCTGAGGGTCCTCCTCCTTAGGAACCAACAGTTCCTCCACAGCCTGTAGTTGGAGCTCCCTCTCAAGGGAAACTCACATGGCCTTCTGCTCCTCAAACTTGAGATCTCTGCGAACCACTATCCTCTGACTGGTAAGCAAGTACACCTGATAGTTGTGAGGTGTATCAGTGTACCCCACAAATATCCCCAACTCTGTTGTCGTCTCAAGCTTCCTCTGTGCATCCTTTGTCACATGGAAATATACCGATGAGCCAAATATCCTGAAGTGACCCACATTTAAACTCTTACTGGAGAAATCTTCCTCTAGTGTCTTCATCCCAAGTATGTGATGCGGGCTTCTATTCAACAAATAGACCGTTGTGTTCCATGCCTCAGCCCACAAGTGAAGCGGTAGGCCTTGGTCATGCAGCATTACCCGTGCTGCCCCTACAATATTTTTGTTCTTCCTCTTGGCCACCCCATTTTGCTGTGGGTTATGAGGCGCCGTCAACTCTCGTTTAATTCCTTCCGCTGCATAGAAGTCCTTAAACTCTTGAGAGACATATTCTCCACCGTTGTCACTTCTCAAGGCCTTGATCTTCTTCCCCAAATGTCAAACTTCGAATTCTCTTCTTAGTATATTGTTCACAGCTCCGATACCATTTAGATAATTTCTAAAAATCCACCTCTGATACCATGTAGAAAATCTGATGGTAGGTTAACCCAATAATGCAATATAAATCAAAGCATAATATTATAACCTACTTCTATTATCAATTTGTGGAAGCTTAAAGATCGAGTTGAACAATATAATCGAAAGAAGAAGAATCAATCACATAATACACATGAAAATACTTTGGGAAAGCCTCAACTAAAAACCTCACTATCTGTATTATCATACAAGGTGGAAATACATAGGAATTATACAAAGCCTTAGCTCTCACAACTAGCCAGCTCTTAGTACAATCCTCACAAATGCTCATAGGCAATCTTGGCTTCTCTTTGGCCTTCCTCTCTACCCTCCAAGCTCCTATTTCCTTGTGTTGTTCCTTGTGGATGATTCTCTTGTTACCAAGTGGATGATCAAACCTCCAAAACTGCGCAATCTTCAAGGATTAAATCCTTGACTACATGCATGAGTTTTCCCTTTGAGAAAACACATGCAATTGATAGTACATTGTCCTTGAATTTAATCTCAACTGGGTCTTTCTCAGAATAGACATGCATGAGTTTCTAATGAGATAATCTTCAATTAACTGGAGTAGCACTAGTTGAGTGCATGCATTCATCAACTGATTGTTAACTCACCATTAGTTCCTCAAACAGTTTGGAACTAATTTAACTGGACTTAACTCAGTAAACTGAGTTAACTAATTACAACTCAAATATAACTCAATCTTATCTTCTTAATTTAAGGGATAACTCTTGCATGACTTCAAAAAGACTTCTAACTTGAATTTATCCAACTAATTAATTTAAAATAAATTAATTAATTATTTCCAAGTAGTTGTTAAGACTAAATTCGATTTTAATTCACAATTTAATTCAAGGACAAATTAAATTGGAATATACTTGTTGCCATATTTAAACACTCTTTTCTCTAGGAAACAAATAGGAGGGTAACTTCCCTATAACCAAATAATTAGCAATATATGCAAACCAGGGTGATTTAGTAGATACTGCAAAAGGATACTCACCAAGAAATTTATCCTCTGCAGGTGTATCATTGTCATCATTTTGAATTCTAGATAAAATTCAACAATTTTGTTTTGTTTTCCAGGTCAGTCGAGAATGGTGATATCATTATTGGAATAGTAATAGCAATATTGTTACTCTACCATTAGTAATTGGTTTGTTCATTAAATATCTAATGGCAGAATGCTCTGTATGAATGAAAGTTTCATATCCAATGATGTAATGTCCGAATTTATTAATGGCATGAATGACAACTAGAAACTCCTTTTCAATTACAATATGATTTAGCTCTGCGGGAGTTAAATTTTCACTGGTATAATAAATGGCATAAGAAGTGAGATATTTTTGTCCTAACATAGCTCCTAGATCTTATTTTGAAGCATCCGTTGATATATGAAAAGGAAAATTCCAATTAGGTCCTTTTAAGATAGGTTCTTCAGAGATCTTCTTTTTCAAAGTTTCAAAGGCCTTTTTACAATCATATTTCCAACTGAATTCACAATATTTGGTAAGTAATTTGAAGAGTGGAGATGCAATATTTGTGAAGTTTTCTATGAATCTTCTATAATATCCAATAAAACCAAGAAAACTCCTAACATCTCATTGACAACTTGGAACTGATAATTTGGAAATAATTTCTACTTAGATGAGTCTACCTTAATTCCATTTCCTGAAATATGGTGACCTAAAACAATTCCCTCATTAGACATCATAAAGCATTTCTCGTGACTTAATGAAATATTTTCTTTTTTGCATCTTATGAGAACTTTTTCTAAATTTTCAAGTGCTTCTTCAAAAGAATTTCCATAAACTATAAAATCATCCATATACACTTCCACACAATCATGAAAAAGATTAGAGAAAATTCATAGTACTACTCTTTGGAATGTTGTTGGGGCATTGCATAATCCAAAAGGAAGTATTCGGTAAGCATAAGTCCCCCATGGACAAGTGAATGTGGTTTTCTCTTGATCTTCAGGTGCTACCTGAATTTGATTGTACCCACTAAAATCATCCAAAGATGAGAAATATTTTTTTCCCTGCTAATGTATCTAAAACTTGATCTATGAAAGGAAGTGGAAAATGATCTTTCAAAGAAAATTTATTCAATTCCCTGTAATCAATGCATATTCTCCACTTTCCATTTTTTTAGGAATGATTACTAGGGGTGATGTTGGGTTGTGTTATATTCTTTCCACTTCTAGCCCCTATATTAGGTGGGTGAACCTACCTATGGTTTTGTGCATGGTTCTCGGACATGATTTTGGAAACGATGGTTTTCAGTCCATGGTATTTTGTAGATCCAGTCAAGGGAACTACAGTAATGTTCTAATCCAGGGTTAATGGATTGGGGTTTATGGATGCTTCGACATGTATAAATATGTATTGTAACATTGAAAGGAATATAATGAAAAATCAATCTGGTAGTTCCAGTTTTGGGATCTAGGGGAAAATATCTACGTATATTTGTTTTATGTGTTATGCTCTCTACATTGTTTATTTTTTGTTTTATAGAATTTGTATGCTGGTAATTTCTGTACGGAGTTAAAACCTACATTTGGTATTGGAGTTGTTTTGGCTTCAAGGTGATGCCTTTGCTACCGAGGGGTTTTGCTCAGCTTGTGGTAGACCCTGTTTAGTGGGAGATCTACGGGATCAATTCTGGTGGTGAAAGAAGATGGTGAGAAGTGGAAATATAGAGATCGAAAAATTTAATGGTCAGAGTTTTGAGTTGTAGAAACTCAAGATGGAGGATTTGTTGGTGGATAAATATCAGTGGATCGCAGTAAATCCAGGTACTAAACCAAAGAGAGTGTCCGATGAAGAATGGAAGAAGTTGGATTGGAAGGCCAAAAGCACAATACGATTGTGTGTCTCAGATTCAGTATTGTTGAATGTATCAGGGGAAGCTATAGCGAAGGCTTTGTGAGACAAGTTAGGGACTTTGTACCAATATAAGTCTCTGGTGAATAAACTGTTCCTACGGAAAAAGTTGTATAACCGGAGGATGAAAGATGGAGGCTCTGTGACAGATAATTTGAATGCATTTAGTATTGTGGTAAGCCAGTTATTGTATGTTGATATTAAAGTTTTAGATGAATATAAGTGCATCAGTTTGTTGTGTTCTCTACCAGATTCATGGGATAGTCTGGTTGTTACAATAGGTGGCAATGCAACTGCCTTACAGTTTGATGAAATAGTCTCAGCCTTGTTGACGAAGGAGATGAGACAGAAAAATATGGAGAGCCAGAATTGTGATGCCTTGTCTGTACAAGGATGGTCCCAGAACAGAAACAAAAATAAGCTCTCAAGTGGGAGATATAAATCTCCAGGAAAACCTGTAAAAGGTGTGCTAGAAATAAAGGAAGGGCACTACAAAAGGGACTATAAATCTAAAGGTCCTGATAAAGGAAAGGGATCTGATGATGTTACTTCTGCAGAGGTTAAAACCACTTTAGATGAAGGTGGAGATGTGTACTTGGCTTCTTCTTCAAGTACTCATGTAGGTCATGAGGCATGGTTGATTGACTCAAGTGCATCCTTTCACTTCACTCCCCATAGAGAGTGGTTCTGCAAGTATGAGAAATACGATGGTCGTGATGTTTTCTTAAGGGATGATAGGAAGGCTAGAATCGTTGGTCGCTCAAAATTCAAGTTGAAGTTGCAAGGTGGAAGGATTAGAACACTTCTGGGTGTTCTGCATATTTCTGCATTAGCCATAAATATGATTTATGTAAGCAAGTTGGATGATGCAGGGGTAAAAATAGTGTTTAAGAAAGATACCTGCAAGATGGTTTGGGGAGCACTGGTATTGATGCGGGGTGCTCAGATTGGAACTCTATACAAGCTTAAAGGTAGCACTGCTATTGCTGGGTGCAACAGATTTGTGGTTCTTGGAAGTGGAGTTGAAAATCTAGTGGTCTTTGGAGAAAAGACTGTGCTATGGCATCAAAGGCTTGGACATATTGCAGAGAAGGGCCTTCGAATACTTCATGGTAAAGGTGTGGTAGCAGGTATGATTAATAGCTATCTCGATTTTGATTTTTGTGAAAATTATGTATATGGGAAGCAAAATTGGGTGAGTTTCCCCTCTGGTGGTAAGAGGGTGAAATAGATATTAGAGCTTGTGCACAGTGACGTGTTTGGACCTGTGAAGGTTCCATCACTGGGTAAGCCTATGTACTATATATCATTTATAGATGACTTCTCAAGGAATATATGGATATATTTCCTCAAGAATAAATCTGAAGTCTTTGACATATTTAAAGAATTTAAGACTCTAGTGGAAAACTAAACAAAGAAAAAGATAAAGGTGTCGAGGACAAATAACGGTGGAGAGATTTGAAAGAAGGAATTTGAAGGGTTTTATAAGAAGTTTGGTATAGCACGATAGAAGACTACTCCATACACACCTCAGCAAAATGGAGTTGTAGAGAGAACGAACAAGATGTTGATGGAAAGGGCAAGAAGCACGCTCAGTGGTGCTAGGTTAGGACAAGAATTTTGGGCAGAGGCAGTGGAGACTACATGTTACCTAGTCAACAAATCACCTTCATCAATGTTGGAGGATAAGTCTCCGCAAGAGGTATGGACTGGTAAGAAACCTTCTCTCTCACATATGATGGTATTTGGATGTGATGCATATGTACATGTTCCAAAGGAGAAAAGAACAAAGTTGGACAGTAAATCTAAAAAGTGCATCTTTATTGGGTATAAGGATGGTTTAAAGGGTTATAAGCTTTGAAAACCCAGTAACAAGGAAGGGTGTGTATAGCCGAGATGTGGTGTTCAGAGAGTTGAAAGATGTTATTAAACATGAAGTCCAACCAAAGGAACCTGAGAATATATAGTTTTAGCTTAAGGAGAAAGAAGCATACTCTACAGCAGAAGAGGAATCAGAAGATGAAAAGCCACAAACTTGGTTGTTAGAAGATCAGTTCGAGAAAGAAGCCAGCCAAAAAGGTATATTCCATCTTATTTCTATTCAAATTTTGCTTTATCCATTACTAATGATGATCCCAGAATTGTGGAGGAAGTAGTAGATTTAGAGGATGGAAAACTATGGAAGGAGGCCATGGTTGATGAAATGGAATCTTTGCACAAAAATGAGGCTTGGGATCTAATGGAGTTGCCGGCTAGAAGTAAACCCATTGGAAGAAAATGGGTGTTTAAGAAGAAGATGAATGCATAAGGCGAGGTGGAGAAACACAAAGCCCGGTTGGTAGAAAAAGGTTATTCCCAAGTGTCGGGAATTGATTTTGGTGATATTTTTTCCACTGTTTCCAAGGTAGCTTCTATTAGATTACTTTTATCTATTGTTGTTGCTTTTGATTTTGAGGTAGAACATATGGATGTGAAGACATCATTTCTTCACGGGGATCTGGAAGAAGAGATGTACATGAAGCAACCTGAAGGCTTTATGGTGAATGGTAAGAAATAATTGGTATGCAAGTTAAAGAAGTTTTCTTATGGGTTAAAATAGTCACCAAGGATGTGGTATCAAAAATTTGATACATTTATACGAGGACTTGGCTTCACGAGAAGCAAAGCAGATCACTATGTGTATTTTAAATTAATTGTTGACCATGTTGTTTATCTGTTCTTGTATGTGGATGATATGTTAGTGGTTGGAAATGGCAAAGAAATTATCCAGGATTTGAAGACCCAATTGTCCTCCAAATTCGACATGAAAGATCTTGGTGCTACAAAATATATTTTTGGCATGGAAATTAAAAGATATCAGGAAAAGAGGAAGCTTTGGTGAAACCAAAGGAAGTATGTCGAGACAATACCGTGAAGGTTTAATATTCAGGATAGTAAACTAGTGAAGGTTCCTATTCTTGTGGGTGTAAAGTTATCTACTGAATTGTGTCCCAAGGCACAAGAAGAGGAAGAGGACATGTCCTGTGTTCCATATGCAAGTGCAGTCGGTAGCTTGATGTATGCGATGGTTTGTACTAGACTAGACATTGCACATGCATCAGTGGGAGTATTGAGCAGGTTTATGTCAAAACCAGGGAAGGACCATTGGAAAAGAATGAAGTGGTTTTTCAGATATTTATGTGGCACTAGTGATTATGGTTTGTGCTACCAAGGAAGACCAAGATTGTACATAGTTTTGGATATTCGTGGCTTTGTTGACGCATACTGGGCTGGAGATATGGATCAGAGAATATCTACAAGTGGGTATGTTTTTAACCTATTTGGAGGTGCAGTCAGTTGGATGAGTAAGAAACAATCTGTAGTGGCATTATCATCTACAGAGGCAGAATACATGGCAACCACTCATGGAAGCAAGGAAGTAGTTTGGTTGCAAATATCGTGTTCAAGTATGGGGTTAGTACAGGGAGCTATAATAATAGACTATGACATCCAAAGTGCAATTTTATCTGCAAAAAAAAATCGCATTGATGTTCAGTATTACTTTGTGAGGGATATGATAGAAGGCAAAAAGGTGTTGCTGGTAAAGGTGGACACTTTGAAGAATACGGCAGATGCATTGATTAAATCTGTGAGCTCTAAGAAGCTCTCTTAGTGTAGATAAACAATGGGTGTTGCAAGGATGGATAAATAACTAAGCTCTCCTGTGGCCCCCTGTGAAAAGAAAACAACAAGTGGGAGATTGTTTGGTTGTGTTATATTATTCCCATGACTAGCCCCTATATTAGGTGGGCGAACCTACCTATGGTTTTGTGCATGGTTTTCACACATGGATTTGGGAGCGATGGTTTTCGATCCATGGTATTTTGTAGATCTAGTCAAGGGAACTATGGTTATGTTCTAATCTAGGGTTAATGAATTGGGGTCTATGGATTCTTCGGCATGTATAAATATGTCTTGTAACATTGAAAGGAATCTAATGAAAAATCAATCTGGTAGTCCCAGTTTTGGGATCCAGGGGAAATTCTCTGTGTATGTTGTTTTATGTGTTATGCTCTCACCATTGTTTATTTTTTGTTTTATAGAATTCGTATGCAGGTAATTTATGTATGGGGTTAAAACCTATAGGTGAAACCCATTGACTATCTGATATTGGATAAATGAAATTTACATTTAACAATTTTTGCAATTCCTCTTTAACAATTTCCTTCAAGTTTGGATTCATTTTTCTTTGTGGTTGTCGAACTAGTTTAGCATTTTATTCAATATAAATATGATCCATGCAAGTTTTAGGATTAATTCCCCTCATATCAGTGTATTCTCATGCATATGCAGAAGACTATTTTTGCAATATTTCTACCAGTTTCTTTTTCTGTAATTTTTCCAGGTTTTCATTGATATTCAAAATTTTCCCTCGAAAATTTTCTATTGAAGAATTTCCAAATTTTTCCATATAATGTAAAGATATTTGTCTAGATAATAGATATTCAACATTACATTGTTCTTGAAAATTCTGACTATTGTCACAATATAAAGAGGGTTCATTATTTTCTATTGAATTTAAAATTTGATCCTCTTCGTTTATTTGTGCAATAGTGAAAACTAGTTGTATATCATTATCATCATCTATCCATTCTTCATTTCATATTTCTATCATTATTTTTACAGGTGGGTACAATGTAAATTTCTTTTTCGAGCTTCCATCTGAGATAAACATGTCCCCTAATCTACAACTGATAAAAGCATCGGTTGTAGCTAACCATGGTCTTCGTAAAATTAAGGGATGTCCTCCTAAATTATTCTTGGGTGTTAAAATCATGAAATCAATAGGATATTCCCAACAATCTAAGGATACATATATATCTTCTAACGCACCATCAAGTTTAATTACAAACCTACCTGCTAATTGTAACAATGTTGGTGTGTATTGAAGGTTAGGAAGTTTCAATTTATCCATAGTTTGTTTGCTCATTATGTTTATGGCTACTCCTAGATCAATCAGTGCGTTTGGTATTTTAATTCCATTGATGTGTGTTTTCAAAATGGGGTTTCCTGGATCTAAATATTTTTGAATTGTTGTCTTCCCCATCATGATATCTACAATTCTCCCGACTAGCTGAATTCTTTTTATTTCTTTTCTTTTTTTTTCCTGATCCTTGAGTACTCAATTCCTTAATTGTTTTTGCAAAAAATCGGTATTTCTTTTATTTCTTGTGATAAAGGATTTTTTATACAGACATTTTTCAATTTATCTAACATATCATAATCAGGCAATATGATTTGTTTCTCTACTCCTTTACCGATTTCAACGTTTCAGGAAAAAGTGGTCTTGAAACAAAGACTAAAGGTTGTTCTATAATAGGAATATTATTAGAATGTATAGGATTTTTTTATTTTTATTTTTCAATATTTTCTTTCTGAGGAAGGGAAATCTCTCCTTCAGAGTCATTATTATCTTTTTGAGAATTCTTTTATGTTTCCTGAATAACAACAGATGGTTTCTTCCTTTCTAATACTCTACCAGACCTTAATTGAACATTATTTAGATCTAATGGAGTTATCATATAAGTTTGAGGATTTTTCCCTTCTAAGTTGTAAACAGGTTGTGAAGTTTTATTGTTTGGATTTGGGATTGGTTGAATGGGTAATTGGCTTGGTCTTTATGGAAATGGAAAAGAAAGTTGTGGATTTTCATTTTGAGCTTGAGTTTGAGGTAACTGGTTGGTTGAGGGAAGTATTGTGGTGGAAAATTCGGATAAGGTGGCGGATATTGTTGATATTGAGAATATCTTCCGTAATGATTTTTCCATCCTTGATTCCAAGGTTGTTGTTGAGCCCAAGGCTGCCATGGCATAGGTGGATTCCAATTATTTTGTGAAGATTGTGCAAATTGTTGAGGATTAAAGCCTTGAGTTTGATTTGTTTGAGGATTTTACCATGGTCTTTTGACAATAAAGTAAAGAAGGTCTACCTGATTTAGCATTCCTTCTTCACTGAACACAGCCTTAAGACCTGGTATAGAGGTACATTCTTTTGTATCGTTATTTTCCACACATATAACACATGTTTCTATGCTTTCTAAATCTAAAGGACATTCTTTTAGAGCATGTTTCTTTCTACACCTAGGACAAAAGATGGATAATTTAGCATTTTTGACTTTCTGTTTATTCTGTATTTTAAGGGTGTCAATTTGCTTACTGAGACTCCCTAAAATATCTGTCTTAAAATTATCAAGAAAACTACCTAATTTTTCCCTACTTATTGTCCCGGATGTAGATTTATTTACTCTTGATAAAAGAGGATCCCATGGACTTTTCCCTGTTCTTGTTTTACCTCTTGAAATATGTACACATATATCACAAATATCTGCAAATGTTAACTGAGAAATATCACCTCTTCCCATTATATTGAGAAGATCAATCCACTCATCTTTAATGGATTTTAGTAAGAGAGCTTTCGAAGTTTCCTCATCTAGATTAATCATTTTTTCCCTTTTGATATTATAAACAAATCTTTAGACAAAATCTTCAATATTTTCATCTTCTTTTTGTACCATTTTAAAGACTACATCTTTAATTCTATGAGGCATACAATAATCCTTGTATTTATCCGAGAATGCTTCTTTCATTTGTCCCCATGTTTTCATAGAATTTGTTCATAAACACATAAACCATTTTAATGTTGAATCCTTTAAGGTGGTAGGGAACAATTTTAGTTTTTGAGCATCATGCAGATAATCACATGATCTACATAATACTTCAAATTCAAAGAGAAATGTCTCTGGGTCTTCACTTCTTACTCCATGAAAATTAGGGAGGATAGAAGGTGAGATGTTTTTCATTGTTAATGTTGTACCCTCATCAAGGATAAGGAATCCAAAAGGTTATGGATCTCCTCTTCCTCTTCCTCTACCACCACCTCTTCCACCACCCCTATTTCCTCCTCCTCCTCCTCCAATCCTATATTGTTCACCATTGACATTGTGTACTTCTTCTTCTCCCTCTTCATCCATGACGGATTCCTCAGAATAAATATTTGGTTCTACAACTGGATTATCTAGCTTTTCTTCTAGTTCTTCTAGTTCCTCTATCAATGGTTTGAAGTAGGTTTCTTCTTCCTCTTCTTCAATAAGAACTTCCAACTCTTGACCTATAAGTTTTTCTCCAGTTGAATATATGAAAATTATTCATGTTGTTGGCGATTTCGGATCTTCTTCAATTACAACTTGTGTTGATGAAGTTGGTGAATCTTTAGTTTGGATTTCAGATCTCAAGACTTCAGAAAGTCTATATTGGTTGGCTATGGATGGAATTCGAGTTTGTGTGGGTGTTGTGGCACTACGTGGTCATGGTGGAGTAAGTGATGATGTTGGGATTAGAATTCTTCCTTGACCTATAAACCTACCTCTAGAGTCTCTTCCCCTCTGTATATCATGTTTTTATTTGAATTTTTTTAAGGCTTCTATTTACACTTCCCCGGAAATGGTGCCAAAATGTTTTGTCAATTTAATGTTCTTAAATTGAAAGCACAAATTATCGTTCAAAGTTGGTAAACTTATGAAGTGCAAGAGCATTGTATATGTTAGAAGCATTTCTTTTAATTTGTAAGATGATGGTTATATTTGTTTTGGGGATTTTTCGTTGTTATCTAGGTTCCTATTTGCAAGAATTGGATTAGAGTTAGATTTCTACAAATTAATGAGTGGAGGTAAATCTATTGTTAGACTAATCTACTAGGTCATATCTATATTTAGTATTGTTCTAAATCATCGTATGTTAATCATTCTAAAATCATGAACCTAAATTAAACACCTTGCTGCAATAAAACAGAGTATTGAGATTCAAATGATTCTAAGAGCAAGAAAACTATCCTTAGAAAGTTGTATGGAAAGTATATACAAATTATGATTCTAAAAATTATGAAGGCAATCTTTTAACGCTAACTATAGAGTATATACAAGTTCTGATTCTAAAAGCATGAAAACAATCTTTTAACACTGACTATAATTAAGAGAAAAAGGTTGAAGAAACTAAACCATTAAACGACTACAAAGAAATTCAAATGCAAATGAAATAACGATATTTAACTAAGTTATAATGAAATGATAAAATAGTGAATTAAGGAAACTAAGTTAGAACAAAATGACAATGCAATAACGGAAAGCGATTAAAATGAAATAAACTTAAACTCGACTGCCTGTAGGGGCCCTCTGCATACAGTAGGTGTAAATCACACTCAAATACGCATCGAATAACAGAAATGTAACTTTAATTCAATATGAGAACAATGGTCTGTTTCACACAATTTCTTCAGAGATTAACTATTACTTCCTTGTTATCCTTTACAGGGGATACATATTTATATATAAAATGTGTGCTCAACAGTTTGAGACTTGTATGCCTACAAGTCTTTTAATCAATCCTTATTCAAATTTGAAACTTAAATAGTAAAAGCATTATCTCAACAATTTTCTATTTGGAAAGAAAATCGGAGAAACATGATGCATTCATACTTCTATTGCTATGTGTTTGACATGTGCCTTTGACAACACCAATGTGTGATTCCTTCAATGAATTGGCTCGAGCAAATAGGAGGAGATCCATGAGGGGATCGATCCTCAACCACACATGTGCTTCCTTGCTTCGTTGGCGAACTAGAACCCCACAAACCATGGAGATAGTTGCAAATTTGTAAAATAGCTACAAAATCATGTTAGTTCTGTAGATAATGCAATCTTTAACATAATAATAAGGTATATTAACGAAAATGAAAAATAATACATATGAGAGTTTTTACCTTATCAAAATCTATGGTTTTACTGCTTTTGTTGAGTTGATAGCGATGATGAAAAAGGGAAATGGAGGAAAAAGGGTGTCGAAACAAAGCAGTTATGGAACTATACAAGAATTGTCCTTCTTTAGAAACAATATTGGTCCACCCCAAGGTGACACATATGGCTTTAGGTATCCTTTATCAAGCATCTCCTTAAGCTACAACTTCGATTCCACCAACTTTAGAGTACTCATCTTATATGGTTCCTTAGATTTTGGTGTTACTCCCAACATCAACTCAATAGAAAATTCCACCTCTCTTTGAGGGGGAAAATTTGGAATATTTGCAAGGAACACATCTTGGAATTGCTGCAAAACAGGGTATTTCCTTAGGAATTGATCATTTTCATCTTCCTCCCCTTTATCACTAGAAATATGAACTGCAAGCAATACACATCCCTTCTGAAAACTGCGCTTTGACTGTTGTTTAGCAAACAACAACAACCCAATTTTATTCTAAGACATAATAAATAATGGGAACCCTTTTATTTTTAGTTTTTTAAAATCATCTTAGTTTTGATTTAAAACTATATTAAAATGAGATTAAACTTTATAAAGTCTTTAAATATTCTAAGAGATAACTAAAGCAAATTCCTCATCGAGATTAACGTTCTTGGAATAGCTTTATCAGAACCTTTCAATAAAACATTACGAGATATTTTCTCTGAAATCCAACTTCCCGAAGTTCCAAGGTGATTTATTTATATTTGAATTTTTTATATATCATATATTTGCTTATCAGGGGCTCTATATATTGTAATTTTTATTAAAAAGGACTCACAAGAACAGTGCCTTCCAAGCTACTCTTGTATGTCATAATTTCTATACCTCAAAACCTATGAATCTCGGAGCTCTCGCATCTCGAACTTCGTTTCCCAAAAAAAATCACATCATAGTTTTCATATATCAAAGCTTCATATCTTGAGGCCTTGTATCTCGAAGCTTCATATCTCAGACCTTTGCATATCAGGAAAATCATTTATCATAAGCTTATTTAAATTTCCCTTCTGATATCTCTATTCCAATATCCAACATGGCATGTTCACGTTGTCCATTATCTTTTCACTTAAGTGATTTAATGTATTAATAGTGGGTCTCACATGAATAAAATCTCACATTTAATAAGATTTGGTTTTCTCAATTGATTTTTAATGAAGGACTTTTTATGCTATGTTTCCATTTTTATGCCATTGCGAGTTGCTGTAAATAATCTTTTTGCTAAAGATTTGTGTCTTCCTTCTACAGGTGAACTCTAATTCTCGATATTTAGAGGAGATGAAGAAAGGGAGTAAAGCTAAGAAAATGGACCCATAGCAACAACCCTCGGGTCCATTTGTTGAATATGTTGATGATAATATTATGGGTGTGGGACTGTTTTCAGATACTGTATGTATCAGAGATTCTAGCCTTCCCTCTTGGGAAAAAATATATAAGTATTTTGAATATGATGGGCCTAATGTCACTACCAAAACAATCACAACTAATGATAATATTCTTATTTCAGAAGCCACTGAAAGGGATGTCGTCAACTCTTTTCTTCACAGAATTGCAGCAAGACCATGACTATTTCCTTACATAGACATAGTTTGTTGGGTAGTCCAAAATTTAGATATTTTCGATAGGTGCATTTAGACCAAAGGGGAATGGTGATTAGGTATTTCACAAGTAAAGACTTGCAAAGCATGTATCATTTTCCAAATATCCAGAATATATATAATAAGCAGTATGTCGAGGCCTTTATAAAATAGCATGGACACATCTCCTAACAAATTAGATAATGGAGAAGAGACCCTAATAAGCATAAAGCATAGGTATCTAGTAAGTATTCACTCAGTTCCCTTGCTTCTCCTTTTTCCCAAGTTGCGTCCATGATGTGTCGATTGCATGCTCTACTTAATGTGTCAAATCTCCCGAACACCTCGGTGCATCTAATCAATCGTGCTTATAAAAATTTTATATTTTAATGGGCGACCCTTCTTTCTAATAACTTAACCACGCATATATTAGCTTTCTGACGTGCTAGAAGTATTTCTTGGGATAAGCTTCCCCATTTCTACATGTCTGCTTATGTCATGGATGCACTCTATTTTTATACGTATTTTCCTACTATGGGTTGGAAACGGGCTCTCTAGGATCCAAAGCCTATTCATATTTGTCATGGAATCTTATGAGACTCGAAATACTTTGAACATTTATACCAGATTTGTCATAGGGTAATGCTTATGATTAATGAAGTCATTTTTTAGTCTCAGCCACCTAGGATGTCACAGGAAGCTACGGATGACCTTTTAAAAGTAAGAAATTGGTTTGGTGAAGAGTTATTCACTTACATAAGAGTTTGGGGTAGCCTTTCCCATCCTCATGTTCTACTTTTATTTATCCCAAATAAGTTAGTTACCAGGGAGGTGTCTTACCAGACAGTTTCTTATGGTATTACTAAAGTGTTGAAAGAGTTAAATAAAAGGGCATGCTCTATTTTTCCTGTGAGATTTGGTATATTTGCACTGGCCAATTACCGTCATTCTGAGAAAGAGATATGTGCTATTCAAGCTCTCAAATTTCCCACTATTCCTAATAGACAATATGATCCAGATTCAGTTGTGAAAAAATTTACTACATCTCAAGGAATTAGACAGTTCGTTCATGAAGAAGACAAGTTAGATGATATTCTTGCATGGTCTTCCTCCTATGCATCAATATTACAATGAGTGGATGAAAAATTGATTGTAGAGGAGACAATTCAGTTTATTCAATATAAAATCTCTAGGATAGCATTTCTTCAACTAGATTTGCTACAACTATCTCTGGAAAAATCATCAGTGTCTATTGTCTAGCCAGTCAGCTCTTCACAGTCAAAGATTCCTCCTCAAGATCAATCAGAGATTGTTATAGTTTCTTCTACACCTCAGGTAGAAGAATTAATTTTTAATCCTAAATTAAATGAGGCATGGAATTAGTCCAACATGATTCTAAATACAAAGGCCAAGGTGTTGTGTGGACTTATCCCTCTTGCGGACAAGAGTGATCTCCTTATACCTCAGAGAAATATTGTAACAAAAAAATAGGAATTGCTACCTTTCTCTAGAATCTGATTGACTGAAACAAATACTATGATAGAGGCCACTTACCATTTAATAGAAATGATTGATGAAGTAACCTTCATATCTTTCAACCATCCGCCTCCCCTTGATGTTGTGTATATCTTCCCATCACTCCCCACGACTTCTCCGTGATGTCTTGAAGTAGATCTTCATAGGTAGAAAAATACACAAGATCAAAGCACCCTATATATAGCATAAGAGATAAATGAACTAACTAACCCAATCATGTATCATAAACTGATCGATATGCAATCATAATCTATGTAGGTGATCAAGGAATCCTACAAATTGTATCAGCGCATATATAATTGAGAAAGAATAGTTGCCTTTATATTAATAAAATGGAGAATAGTATTACAACCTTGAAGCCTTGATGTTGCAAGTCCCTTCCCAAAATATCCAACCCTCTCCTTGAATGAATAGCCTTCCAACCTTATTCCTACAACGTAAGTCTACTTCCAATAGTCCTTCTCAATCCTCATGCTTTGGTTGACTTTATAGGCCAAGGAGGTTAAGTTTGGGATCCATTTTCCAAGGGATGATATCCATTAATGGTGGGATAGGGTTTCCAAAAAGAGAGGGAGTAGCTCCATGATGGGAGGGATCAGGGTTAAATAGGAATCCATTTGAAGCTTGTTAGTTGGGATATATACGACTAACAATGCTTCTAGACTTTACTTTTTATTTTTACATTCGTTAAGTCATGTGCGTAGGTCAGAGTGTAAAAAAAAGCACACTTATGTGCAGTTTCTAATGGACTCTTATGCATATGCACAGAGATTGACTAAGGCGCTGCACAGGAATCCAAAAACAAGGTTTTGAACCATGGGATCTAGGAATTTCACTTTCTTTGGGATAGATTAGATTCTAACTTTGCAGGGGAATGCTTTGGGACACATTTATGGATAACGAAAGATCCAAAGCGATGACCATTTTCCTAATGCAACAAAATGATGTGTAACATATTGCCCCCCTAAAGTGAAAATTCATAAGAGATGTTTGATGACTGAAGCACTTTATCATGCCAAAGTTTGGGTTAGAGACTACAGTCAGAGACCTCAAACAATCAATCAAATGTTACAATGCACTATATAATCATCGTTGAGGTAGGAATTTCCATACTCAGAGTATAAATGTCTCAGAGAACCAGTAGAGAAATATATCGAAAGGTCCATGTCAATAGAAGACAGTATGGACACAACCATCAATGGATCTATGTTTACAATCATGAATGTTTAATAACTCCACATAGCATGGATGGATGAAACTAGATCCAGGGTCTTGATCTCCATATTTCAATACGTAGTACAGATCTATCCATGTGGGTGAATGTCTAATAGTCGAACATGGTATAAACCACTTGATTACCATTCAATGATGTGAATCATTAACAAGTGCGAGAGAAACCACTGATAATGACAATGGATCTCAAGGTACTTCCAGTACAAACTACGAAGTGTGAATAGATGTGTTGATGTCGAACACTCATAGAATAATTCGATCAAAGGTCAATGATGAGAACATGTCGTCGAAGGGGAGAAACCTGCCACTAAGGCATGCAGCTTCCAAGGTACTAAAGGTTTCTAGATCAACTTCCTAAATAATGAGCTGAAGTCAATAGGAAGTGACCCATCGCAAGAGGGCCTATGACAAGAAACTCATGTCAAGTTTTGAAGAATAGCAGTTTGGAGTAATCCAGGACTAACATGGATGGTCAATGCAATTGAAGGTCATGACTAGAAAAGTAATTTGACTTAGGTTGGACTTCTCTTGAACATATCAAAGACATGACATGATGACATGGTAACATTTGACTCAAAAAATAATACACAAACCAACTGAAGACATTCAATGAGGTATGGTCAACTTAGAGGCAAATGGATTTCCCAACCCTGACACAAAAAGTGATGGAGTGTCATGTTAAAGAGCGACATATTGTCTTTCACAATACAAAAACAAAGGTTCTTTCCCACTTTCCCCCCACCATTACTAGCAAGTACCTCTTTATTCTTTACAAGCTTGAGGAGAATAACATATTCTTTTCCTGTAAGCTCATACTTCAGGTGAGTCCTTCGAAGTACTTTTAACGAACACTAGGAAGGAGTGGTTTGGCCCTGTCATGCTTAATGAGACCTGCACTATTTAAGTTTTACGAGTCCAGTGAAGGGGTAACTCGATGTCGTTTTCATGTTTAAAGAGTTTGAAAATACATAAAAGAAAACTTGTTCAGTTCTTTCAACATAAATTTTAACGAGCCCAAAGAAAGTAAAGCTCAGTGTTTTTCAGTTTTATGGAGTCAGGAGAAAAATGTAAGTAAACCCCACAGTGAATTAAGTCCCTCAAGCCTGAAAAAAGGGTAAAATAATGCAAGAGAGAACTATATTAACCATGATTAGTCAACGTACAACATTTTCATAAATAATCTAATTCAATCCGTAAAATGGGTAAACTTATATTAAATAGATGGTTGCTCATTTATTTCTACAAGCTCAAACAATCAAGTACTCGATGATATTTTCATGTTCAAGGAGTCTGAAAAGGGTGTAAAGAGAACTCCCTGGTTTCTCTTTTTCGTAAGTTTTAATGAGTTTGAAAAAATGATAAAAATATACTCAACACCAAAATGATTTGTTTTCGTAAATAACCTGTGATCTGCACACTTAAACTCAAAAATCATATCATTGCTGAGAAATATAGTCAACAACATTATAAATTTGGATTTTAAAGGCTAATAGGAAAAAAATAACATTTTAATAGGCCTAAAAACTTATAAAAACCTAAAAACGAAAAAACTTTTTACCATTTGTGTTTTTTACCCTTTGAGGGTGATAAAGCTCATTTTTCACCAAGAACTTCAGAGGCAAATTATGGGAAAACTGTTGGAAGAAATCACGAGTCGTCCTCTCCAAGTAAATCACCTCTCTGAGATCTTTGTTTTCATGGTTTTCATTTCACATTTCACTGTGTATTTGGTTTTTTTGGGAGGGTTTTCAAATTAAAAATCACCCTCGATGTGCACAGTTCACCCTTATCAAGCGTGTGCACATTGAAAGAATTTTTTACACTGAAAATCATGATGTGCGTAGTTTCTAAGGTTATACCCATGCACATATGCACCATTTTATTCAGTCAATTGTGCACAGTGATGAGGGCATAAAAAACTTAATAGAAAACGCCTAAGTTTCTTGCAAAATTTTACCATGATGTTTTCTGATGATCTTTATGTTTGTTTGCATGGTTTTGAGTCGCAAAGATGGAGTGGAGAGAATTTGAGCATGAAGAACAAGACATAGATGGTATAAACCATCCATAGACCATACAGGCATTGACAAGCTATGGCATGTACAATTTTTTCACTATTCCGGGCATGAAGACCCAACCAAACTTGCTAGAGTGGATGGTGGGAAAGTGGAATGTACAAGAAGAATGCTTCATGTTTGGAGACCATTGGCTCATCATTGATGTTGATGACATTTACTTCTTAACTAGGCTTCCATGTCATGGCGTGGAAATTTCTCTGTATGGGCATAGGCAAGGTGGCGAAACAAATGCCACCTATCTGATACAACATTGCACTAACGGAGTTGCTCTCAAAGATGGGGGAATTTACATTAAAAAAATAGTGATGATTACTTTGAAATCCATTGGGTTCATTGTCACACGACTATGCAGTAGTGTAGCTGTGTAGTGTAGAGTGTTTGCAACCTACTATATTCAATTGGAGAGAAGTTGTAGTTTCCAATTTGAAAGGGAAACTAACTAGAGTCAAAACAGGGAAAATCAAGAACTTTGGGTATGGTTCCTTTGTAATCTCATTTTCTCTAGAGTGAATCCCTCTTATCACTCCATGGGTAGCTATAGAGAGAGGAGGACCTCGAGACCCTCTCATGCTGAAATGGGTCACACTTATGGCACGCCACAGAGGTGACGAAGGACCAACGATTTGGTATACTCCTGACTTCTTCGGGTTTCTAGAAAATCAAATCATCATGATTGAATATTTTCCATATGCACGCATGCATTACACAAGTGATCCATATATGCCACTTCCAACTGGGATGCAGTGGGGAAATCTAGGTAAAAAACTTCACACTTTGGTTATTTTTGAATTTTTTGAATTTTTGTTGTTTTTGGCATCCAAAACTAAATTTTCTGAAATGATCATGCAGATGTGGCCCCGGTGAGACCAGAAGAGTTACACATATATGATAGACATGATGAGAAACCAGTAGCTCCTGAAGTGCAGAACCTAGACGCAGCAGAAGCATTGACTGAGCTAGAGCACAACCTTAAGAGGTTGACCCTGGACATCTTGGATGTTGGGATAGATGACTTACCTCTCTGCTATTAGAGGCACACTATGGGGATTCATGCACCTATTAGTCACTTGCTATGTTGAGTAGCTCGCGATGTTGTTTTCTACCATTATCATCATGCATAACCACTAGTCTTAGGGCTAGATTTTTTTCTTTTTGATGATGCATCGGTATGCCCGGATAATAAAGGCCACAGGGCCTCATGTCTTTGGATGAATTTTTTGTAAAAACCACACTTTTTACATACAATTAACTAATTAAAGCTACTACTTCTATTTCAGTCTATATTGTACAATATATTGATGAATATTGTTTTTACTTTCTTACAGATGTTTACCAATGTCAATGCATCATTAATCAATTGTAACGCAAGATAAATAGGAAAAGTAATAGAAATTCGTAAAAAGATGCTCAAATAATTGTTGCACACAAAACATAATTACGATGTACCCATGAAGGTTCACATGCCCCCTGAGCTTTATTTGATATTCTTAAGTAATTTGTGTAGGCAGATGAAATAAAGGTTTATTGATAAAATCACATAAAATACTCAGTTTAAAAGGGAACTTGTTTCATTTATAACGATCTTGAAATAGAACTATGCTCATGAATTTCATAAAGTAGTTTCATTTTTATGCGAATTTCAAACAAAAATAACTATGGTCAGAGTTTGCTTCATTTTTTAGCGAGGCTGACATAACAAAAGAACCATCCTCTGAATATATTTATTTCACTTTTTAATGAGGTTGACATTGTAAAAGAACTATCCTCACAGCCATTTGTTTCATTTTTTAAAACGAGGTTGACATAGTAACAGAACCATCCTCACATGCACTTGTTTCATTTTTTAAACAAGGTTGACAAAGTAACAGAAGCATCCTCACAAGTATTTGTTTCATTTTTTAACGAGGTTGACACAGTAAAAGAACTTTCCTTAGAGGCATCTATTTCTTAACAAGGTTGACACAGTAAAAGAACTATTCTCATGAGAATTTGTTTCATTCTTATGTGAGCTTGAAACAAAAATAATTATTCTCATAAGAACCTGTTTCTTTTTTTAATGAGGTTGACATGGTAGAAGAAATATCCTCTTAGAACCATATTTCATTTTTTAAAGAGGTTGACACAGTAAAAGAACCATCCTCATGAGAATTGGTTCATGGCTTCCATGTGGAAGAAACACATGCCAAGGGATAATTCCCAACCACAACCTCGAAGAGATATTCATCAGAAGGAAGAATAGCTCTCTTGAAGGAATACATGCACATAGAATCAAAAGGGGTAAGAAAATCCATTTCAAATTCCCCTATAAGGTTCGCTATGTCAATTACTAGATCTAAGCCATAAGAAGTCGAGAAAATAGGGAGAGTATCGCTTGCATTGGTAGCTGAAGACATGGGAGTGGTCGCCACATAATTAACCCGTGGTGAGGTAGATACCACTTGTATATAAGGAAGATTCAAGGATGTCATATGGATGGTAATCAAATCAAGATCAACGAATGAAATATGATCAATAGTCACAATGTTTCCATTGTGAGGAAAAGACATCACGTGAAAGAGTGTCGATACGACAACTTTCATGGCATAGGCATAGTCTCTCCCAATGAGAAGATTGAAATATAAAAGACCTTGGACGGCCATAAGATCAATACAGATAGTTTTACCTTCCAGAGTAATAGGTAGCTCAAGAAGGATCCCTAAAGGCTCGCTAATGGTTTTTTTTAAATCCAAAATATTCTGTGTAACAGGCACAACTTGAGGGGAACCTAAAGCCTTCCAAGTAGGTGAGGATAAAATATTTACAGAAGCACATTCATTTACATTTGTGCGTTGCACATTCTTACCATATTCTTTCACAATTATTTAGAAAGGGGTGGAAGAAGGAATATGAGTTTTTTCAGTCTACTACAATCAAAGGAAGTAGCCCCATAACTTGGAGGGGGGTCAATGGAAACAAGTGAAATTCCCCCGCGTGTAGAAGAATCTGAAGTAACAAGAAGAACATGAGTGGTATAAGGTTCACTCTCTAATGGGAGAGTGGGATCAACTGAAGACGGAATTGAGTCGACCACTTGATTAACCAATGGCTCATCAACTTGAGTGATATGTGTTTCACTCTCCAATGGAAGAGTGAGATTGATTGTACTTGGAATTAGATCAATCACTTCATCAACTGATCGTAGGTTAAGAGAAATTTTATCGTAATCAGTTGGAAGTTGTTGCTGTGAAACAATAATTTTTCCCAACAATTTTGAGGCTTCATCCATATGATGGAAAAGGTTACTATGGTGAATCCCTTTGCATAACCTACACAGAAGCATAACTTTACCCTTTTTCCCATGAACCTAACAATCACTGGTTTATGGATCCATAGAAGGTTTATAAGATTTTTTTTTACCATACTTCCAAGACCTGAGGAATACTAGGACAATCAATAAGGAAGTGGTCACCCTTACAAATATTGCAAGGTATCTGGGCTTGTGATTCATACAGGAAGTTCCCTCAACATTACTGTTACCTACAACCATGGTTGGTTGGTTGACTTCTTTCTTATCTTTCTTCTTCTTCTTCTTCCCTTTCTTCGTCTTCTTAGTCACCTGGTTACTAGCATCAAGGATTTTTCCAAGTGAACAAGAAGAAAGGGAGGAGGACATGTTGGGTGAAGAAGGTAAAGGGTCAACAAGAGGTTGGTGATGTTGAGATAATGTTGAGATGATGTACTCGATTGAGGTTAAAAGGTTGAGGTGGAATAGTTTGGGTATTTGGGATCAAAGAAGTTGAAAACAACCACACCGGTAAACATATCGTGAATCTAGGAAGTGACAATGTAGCCATATAAGGAGGACCAACATTTGCTAAATTAGGGAGAGGACAAGGATTCTCATTAAAAGGGAGGTCTTTATCAGTAACTTCCTACATTGTTTCCATTATATTCAACTTAGATAAATTTACTGTCAATATTAACAATTGAAAATCACAATCCACACTTAAAGTCTGTAAAAAAGTAAAACAAACAATTAACACATGCTAGAAAATCTAAGGAGTCAAACCACGTAAACAAGATTTCACTAGGAAATCACTAGTTGGTGATGAAACCCAACATTGTAGAGATCAAAGTGAAAAGTGACTATAGATAGAGCGGTTGGAACCAGTTACACTAACATCCTACTTAATGTACATGATTCGGTGCAAGTAAACTTCATTTATGTCATCTCGAATGAAGAATACCCTCCAGAAATGTCCAAGCGAGTCTAGCCAACGTTTGTTCTAGGTACAGCAGAGACTTCCCCTCCATCATCATCTTAGGTAAAATCCCTAAGATTATGGTCTCTAAGGTTATCATGTAAAATTATTTAACTTGGGGGGATAGTCGCAGATCGGATGTACATGCAAGGGCAGAGTAACAAAGCTCAATCCCCTTGAAATCTCCTCAACATGGTGAATCTGAGGTTTACTCCAAGTACCTTTCGGTACCATTTTTAATACGTGTAAATCTATACTATAGCCAATGAAGTGGGGTTGATCACTCCACTGGGTCCGATATGATCTCGTGCTTGACTCCTTTGTAAGGGGAGCTTCCCAGAGCAAAATTGCAGTAAATGGATTTTTCTCCCTATCACAAGATGCTAACGTTTGTTTCTAGATTTAGAAAGTTAACTCACTTACTTATTCCAAAGCCTTACAACCTGATCTACTGTAGGTGGAAAAGAACCTTAAGATAAAAAAATTATAAATTGATTTTATTAGCGTTGATTTTAAGAGTTGTTGTACTCATAGGGTAAATGGACGTGAAACTAGTGGTGTTATGGCTTGACTCAAAACCTAATGCAATCAAATATGAAATTGTAATCTTTTCTTTTCGAAGAACTGTAACTAAAATAAGGGAAAAGGTTTCACTAACTTTTCGAAATATAAAATATTCAATGAATCATTTCAGAAACCACATAATAAAGAATGCAAAATACATTATTCTTGGCTCTTCTTAGAAAAATGCAAGCTAAACTTCTCAATATCTAAGTTACAAACAAAAAAAAAATGAACTTATCAACTTCTAGCATACCGAAACAAACAATCAACAAATTATTCCTTCAAAATATAGAAAGTATAATTTAATTTTGATGTATGTGTTGTAAATCATTGTAAAGTAGAATATTACGTTGTCTTATCAAAAGAAATAACCAGTAATCACTTTGGCAAAACAACAAACTTCCAACCACGAGTTCTTTGTTTAAAAATGCTAAATTTCCATAATATTAATGGCACTTTGCAGTTGAGAGAACAAAGTACTTAATCTGGTGTACTAACATAAAAAGGACAAACTCAAATGATCTCAGGACTGACGAGTCCTTCTATTGATTAATAAAAAGTTCACCAGGCAAAACTTCAAACCCTGATTTACAAAAGTGAAGGATTTTTCAAAACGCAACCCAAACAGTGAAATCAAAATGAGGAGAGTTCCAGAAGAAAAATAATTGTAATTAAGCAGAAAAATTAAAATCTTTGGACTTGATGAGGAGAAAATTGAAATTTTAAAAAATTCCAGGTATGTGCAGGTCATAGAAAAATTCATTGCGCATATGCACTATTGTAGAAAGAGAAGTGTTCAGAAAAGTGCTCTGTTCCTAAAGCTAAAGTGTGCACAGCGGGGAATTTTGGAAAAAAAAAAAAAAAAAAAAACAAGTCAAATAAAACCCAAATTCCATATTTTTAAGATTTCCAAACACTTAGAGAGGGCTTCTACCGAAGGTTCAAAAGGTCAAACAAGGAAAATAATGGAGAGTGAGACGAATACCTATTGGAGTCACCAATTTGATATGCAGACTTATCCCTCTTGTGGACAAGAGCGATCTCTCTAGACCTCAGAGAAAACTAGTAATAAATAACTAGGAACTGCTATCTTTCTCTAGACTATGATTAACTGAAACAAATACTATGATAGAGACCACTTACTGTTTAATAGAAATTATTGATGAAGTCCCCTTCAGAGCTTTGGATCATTTGTTTCCCCTCAATGCTTTAGAGATATTTCCATTGCTCCCCACATATTCTCCATGATGTCCTAAAGGATATATGCATAGACATAAACATACACAAGATCAAAGCATCCTATATATAGCATAAGATATTAATGAACTAATTAACCCAATCATGTATCATAAACTGATCAATCTGTAATCACAATCTATGTAGGTGATCAAGGAATCCTAGAGATTGTATCAACAAAGATATAATAGAGAAAGAAAAGTTGCATTTATATTAATAAAAGGGAGAATAGGCTTACAACCTTGAAGCCTTGATGTTGCAAGTCCCTTCCCACATCTCCAACCCTCTCCTTGAATAATAGCCTTCAAACCTTATTCTTGCAGCATAAGCCTACTTCCAACATACATTCTCAATCCTCAGGCCTAGGTTAGCTTTATAAGCCAAGAAGGGGAAGTTTTTGATCCATTTTCCAAGGGATGAGATCCACTAATGGTGGGATAGGGGTTCCACAAAGAGAGGGCTTAGCTCCGCGATGGGAGGGATCAGGGCTAAATAGGCATCTATTCGAAGCTTTTTAATTGGGATAGATACAACTAACAATGCTTCTAGACTTTATTTTTTATTTTTACATTTGTTAATTCATGTGTGCAAGTCACAGTGTAAGACAGAGCGCACTTATGCACAGTTTCTAATGGACTCTTATGCGTATGTACAGAGATTGATTAGGGAACCGCAAAGGAAGACAAAAATAGGGTTTTGAACCATGGGATCTGGGAATTTCACTTTTGTTGGGATAGTTTGGATTCTAAATTTGCAGGGGAATGCTTTGGAACACATTTATGGATAGCGAAAGATCCAAACTGGTGGTCATTTGCCTAATGCGACAAAATGATGTGTAACACAAGGGTCAAGCTACAACTTCTCAAATTTAAACTTCTTCACAACAAGTTTATGTTCAGTGTACTCTTATGAATTCTAAACAAGATACAAGGGTAGGAGAAATTTCTAACAAGTCTCTTAATCATGATCAAAACCATATTGAAATTATTCTTGCTTTCCCTACTTCAGAAATTACTCTCAATGTTGAAGAAATTCCTCCTTTGGATATCTTCTACAATCCCTGGCATAAGGCAATAGTTAAAATGGGAAGAAAGAAAATAAATCTTGACCAGTCTCAATCATTGGTGCCCAGCAAGATCTTTTCATTTGAAGTTTTATGGAAAGGTTCCTCTCTTACACCAATTGAAGAATTAGGAAATTTGACCCAATTTACAGGAGCCTATGCTTCAATCACGATTGATAAATTAGTAGAAGTCCAATAAATTCTAAATGAGAAAGAAGAGAAGATCATCTAGTTAGAACAAGAATTCAATTCAGAAAAAACATAAAATTACTTAACAATGGCAGAATGAGTTAACAAAATTACAAAAGAAATTTGATGCATTGAAGCTACAACATGACAAGGAGACATAGATGAAAGATAATCAGCTTCAAGAAATGCAAAGAAGATAGAGCAGATGAGTGTCAGTCCTTCGCTGACATAATTTAATAAAGAAGCCAAAGAGTTAAATACTCTACTCAAGCATTAGGATAAGATTTTTTGCAATAAGCTCGTGATGATTCAGGATCAATGTAAGACATGAAATTATCTTGTTGATTAGTTGGCCGAGATGATGAGTTATTTTGATGAAGTAAATGAGCAATTAATCAATTTTCTAAGTTGGAAGGAATGTGCAGAAGGTAGAAAAGCAAACCTAAAATTGATGAGGCACAAAAGTTAATTATTTTTTGAGAATGGAAAATCAGAGTGAAACAAGCCGAGGTTGCAGTAAATGAGGTATGATATCTTTCTAATTCTATCATCAAATCAATCAATGATACTTTGTTACAATCAAATCTAATTTCTAACTGCTCAGAAGAGTTGCATCCAGATTCCAAGAACTTATCAAACAATTGGCTGGAACATAACACAAAAATAGCCGAAGGAATTGAGTAGTTGTCTAAAATTGGCCTTGAGAATCATTGGTAGTTTCTTGTCAAACCTCATATCCAATGGTTGGTACTTTGTTTCTTATCCAATTTTACTACATAGATGTTACCATCGTTAAAGACTAATAGTTTTACCAGCCAGATGAGATCAAGCCTAAGCAACCTCTAGAGCTCACCAGCCTATTGGATATATACATGTTGTGGAAACTCACTATTGGGAATTCCTCATCCTAAGTTGAAATATTGTTACAACAATTTCCTTGATTAGCCTTTTACTATTTGTTTCTGTTGAGAGATTATTGGAAGAGTTTGTTTTTATAATTTTTTTAATGAGGCTGCAAATTTACCTCTTCGAGATGGAGATGGGGGTTCTGAATTTTGAAATGAAAAGACTTAAATTGCACTATTGTATTTGAGTTTTTCTAAATATAAGGTTGAACCACTTGCAGTTCTAGAATGAGCAGATTTATAGTTTCTCGGATACTACTATCCATTATTTATGTTTCTTTCCTTTGAAAGGAATTTTTTATTTATATTGTTCACATATATGTATTTGTTTTAGTATTTCATTATCACTACTAACATGTTTGGTTGAAAATTAACTTATATTGTGAACAACGAGATTTTTATCATATGTGATGATTTAATTAAATTAATTTCCTTTCAATTGAATTAATATTGTAATTTCGTAAGAATCTACATTATTATGTTTATTACGACATCTTTCTAGCATGTATCCTTTCAGCTTACTCGGGTATTATAATAGATTGTAGTAATTTGTAATTTAGTTGTATAGAATATATTAATAGATCCATTATCACCAACATCCATCTCACTTCACGCATTTTTGTTAAAGGGAAATTGGTCCCATAATTGCAGTCGAAGCCACTATCCTAAACGGAAAAGGGCCTAATTAGGGTACCGACCAGGTGGTTTTCCCCCAATGTTGATAAGGTAAATTCAAGCCATCAACATTTTTGGCGCTAGAAGGAGGGCCAATAGACTATGAATGGCAAGGAGATCTCACTCTAAATCAAGAGGCCATCCTAAGATTTAGTGCCCCACAAAATCTCCTCCAACTTCTAGATCACATTCCAAGTCACTCAATTCTAGATCTAAACTTGTTGAACCATCTTCCAAATCTCCTATCCTTGTTAAAAAAATAGCTAGTGAATCTTTGTTAAATACACCGCTTTCAGAATGCTCTTGAACTTCAAACTCTCATACAAAAATTAGAAGGAATTTCCATTTCTGGAGAGCAACTTACTCAACCTGGTCCTTCTGAGGGTAGTGTTACTTATTCACTAAAATCTATTGGAGTCCTTAAAAAATTACAAAGTGAGAAACTTGGATTCAAATAATTTGAATTCCCATTACCGACTCAAAAGAAAAAGAATCATATTTCCATTGTTGAATCCTCAGCTAGTGAGAACATTACATCTTCTCCACCTTATACTCCTAATATTCTTCCTATGTCTTCCACTTCTTCACATCCTCCTTTACCGTCTTCTTATCATCCTTTGACAACTTCATCCACTCATATTTATTCTCTCCAACCTACCAACACTATTGTTGTTAGTAGCAGTGTTGGGGAAACTTTTCCAATTATTAATACTTTAACTACCCCGTCATCAAGTACATCTACTTCTGGATCTACCTCATCACCCACTGGTCATATTATTATTCCCATAATGGAAAACAAACTATGGAACAATCCAGGAGTAGTTGCAATGAATCCTCCTCTACAACCTCTTCCTAAGCATCCAGAGAAATGGTTGCCTAAATTTAATCTCGATGATGGACTTCCTGTAGCAGAACATGTACACAATTTTATATTGGCAATTAATCTTAATAGAGTTACGGAAGAGGATGCAGTGTGTAGATTATTTCCTTGCACATTTGAAGGATCAACAGGTTCTTGGTATTTTTATTTACCTACTAAATCAATTACTAATTGGGATACATTTGAAGAACATTTCCTAAAAAAATTTGGGGATGATAAAACAATAGCAACATTAATTAATGAGTTATCAGATATCAAAGCCTCACCAAATGAGAAGATTAAAGATTTTAATTTGAGATTTAATAAACTTTTGAATAAGATCCCAATTACATCTAGACCTGGTGCCAATGTTTAGATCGAATGGTATATCGGTACCCTATCTTCAAATATTGTTATGTTCGTTGAGAGAGCTCAAAAGACAGTACTTAGTGATAATATGGAAGAAGCTCTGGCTGTTGAGAAAAGGATATTAGCCCTTGAGAAGAAATTTGTTGTTGAAGAAATAAAACCACCAAAAAAGGTTACTTAAAGAAGAACCCAAAAAGAAAGCTTCCAAAGGTCCTTACAATCAGGAAGGTTTAAGAATGTCCTCAAAACCATTTCCAATGAGATGGTATAATTAAAGAAGAAATTAGTTGAAACTTAAACAAGAATACCTTTTAGGCTGATAAAGCGAAATCAACTTGTTCAATCTCAACCACCTACTTAGATATCTACTGCATATTCGGATGAAGAAGAGGAGGAGGAATGAACAATATCAGCAGAAGAAACAGAGGAAGAAGAAGTAATAGAAGAAAACGGCCTATGGGATTTTATCCTTACCGCTTTTGAAAATGAAGAAGAAGAGGAGACTCTTCCTCTTAGTACTTGAAGCAAATAACCTGCAAATATGTCACGGAAGAATTAAAAAAGTTCAAATAGCTCATCAAATGAAAAAGGTACGTCCAAAACGTATTCTAATCAACCTTCAAACTCCACATCAAATACTCCTAAAACTCCTCCTACCAATTCCCCTACATCAAAGACCCTAATAGTCTCAGATACTATTGAATATAATATAGTTCGAGATATGAATAAAACCAAAGCTAATATTCCCTATACATGGTCAGTAAATTAAACAACAACAAAAATTATTGCTTAACGAGTTGAATGTTGTTCTTTCTTCCCCATTTCCTTCAATTGTCGTTACTACTGAAGCCTATAAAGGAAATAATGAACCTCCTCATACTCATTCTGATAAACTAGATCCCTATAATGCAATTTTGATTGGAGATAGGTCTAATTCACATACACCTCCTTTCGTTTTAACTTCTGAACTTTTCAACAAAAACATTCATAATTGCTTTGTAGATTCGGGTGCTTCTTCCAATATTATGCCTTATTCAGTGTGCTCAAAATTGAATTTAAAACCCCAAAAATACGTTGTGAAAATTGTCCAACTTGATAGAACAAAAGTTAAATTTCTAGGAGAGATGAATGAAGTTTTAATTATCCTCCAAATAAAAGGTGTTTCATCTTATAGACATTCTAGTGGTTGATAATCCTGAATCCTATGGTCTAATTCTAAGTAGGGATTGGTCTAAAAAGTTACATGGATATTTTGGTGTAGATTAGTCTCATATTTGTCTCCCCTACAATGGAAAACCTAATCAGATCAGATTTGATAGGGACAAACTCATGAAATATATTGTGACTAATTTGGATGAAGAAAATGAGCTAGTAACTTTCACTCATAATATTTGGGCAATTTTTCTTCTAAATCTTTCTTTGGCAATTTTCCTCCTCAATATTCTCCTTTCCCTGTTGAATCTGTTACATCACAGATTGAAATTTTTTCACAAATAGACTCATCTAAGTGTGTAAGTACTATATAATTATCTATAAATAACTCTGACAATTTCTTTTGGACTCTTTATTTTGATGGATACAAGTCCAATGATTATACAAAATTTGGTTTCATATTAGTAAATCCAAATGGAGAAAACACTGTGTTTTCCTATATACTAGAGTTTGAATGTACCAATAATGTGGTTGAATATGAAGCACCTGTTCAAGGACTACAAAAAGCGAACTACAAAAAACTATTAGTCTTGATGTTAAATTTCTCAAAGTGTTCAACAATTCTGAAATTGTTATTAAACACATACGAAATAATATTCATTGTGTTTAAAATCACTTAAAACATTATCAGTGTTTAACCCAAGACTTAACCTCCCATTTATTGGCATTTAATATATCTCCTATCCCTAGAATCCAAAATGTCATTGCAAAACTATTAGCCAACGTTGCTTCAAAGCTCATTCCTCCTGAGGACTTTAGTCCTGAAAGGTTTTCTATTGAATTGAATTTTAGACCCTCTATCCTTGATAATATTACTAATTGGAGAGTGTTTAATGATGACAATGATATTTTGAGTTTTCTTACTTCAGAAGGAACATACACATATCAAATTATTACGAGGATGAACATGATAAAAATCTTAATACGTCCTTGGATGAAAATTCATTGCCAAAAACTATGGTGAAATTACAAGATATGTATGATTTGAAAGATATATTCAGAAGACCAACTAATTGCAAGCTCCAAAGAAGTACTTTAAGATTTGAACCCATCAATTTTGGGTCTGAAGAAAAACCACAAAACATTAACCTAGGACTTAGACTCTCTCCTGATGAAAGACTTGCTTTTATTCATTTATTAAGAAGATATAAAGATGTCTTTGCTTGGAGTTATGATGAATTAAAAACTTATGATACTTCATCATTCAACGTACAATACCAATGTTGCCAAATGTTAAACCAGTACAACAGAAGCTCAAAAAAATTCATCCCAATCTTGAGTCACAGATCAAAACTGAATTGAATAAATTACTCAAGTATAAAAACATATTTCCAGTTAGGCATTCCAAATGGGTATCAAAAATTGTTCCTATTAGAAAAAAGACTGGTGATATTAAAATTTGTATAGATTTATGAAACTTGAATAAAGCCTCTCAGAAGGACAATTTTCCATTGCCTCCTATGGAACAAATCCTACAATCAGTTGTAGGTTCTGATCTTATGTCTTTCTTCGATGATTTTTCTAGTTATAATCAAGTTATTGTTCATCCTACAAACAGGTTGAAGACAATGTTCAGAACCAAATGGGGAACGTATGCATATCAAAAAATCCCTTTGGTCTGATAAATATAGGAGCAACATTTCAAAGAGCCATAGACATAGGTTTCATGGGTATTATAAGTAAATCAGTATTGGTTTACTTTTATGATATCACAATTTATTCTAAAAAGAAAAGTAATCATATTCATGACCTAAAATAGATCTTTGAAAGATGTAGAAAGCTTGGAATATAACTTAGTCCCAAGAAATCTTTCTATTGAAAATAGCAACAAGAAATGCTATAAATAGAATTTCAGGTACTAGTGTTGGAAATAGCAACAAGGAATGATAAAATAGAAATTCTAAAAATAGCAATGTTATAAATAGCATTTCAGGATACATTCCAATTCTAGTTAGTCCCTAAACTAAAATTGAGAATTAAAATTCGAATTTGATCTTAGCAGCTGTTTGAAAATAATTAATTAATTCATCTTGAGTTAATTAGTTGGAGAAAATCAAACATGAAGTCTATGTGAAGAACATGCAACAGTTATCCCCTTGATTGAGAAGTTATCCCTAATT
>APFE030657977.1:141737-209037 GCA_000404065.3 Pinus taeda
CATTTATGTAATGTAAAGGAGGTTGCCCCCTCGAAGAGGCTAAATTCTAAGGCGTTGATCTATCTTTTCTATCTTTTCGTGAGCTGGTTTCATAACAGCATGTCAGTTCAGTGAGAGACCTAGTTGAGATCAGAGGAAGGGATAGTGTACTATCAGTTAGAAGAATTTTCCTATATAGGAACTCATCCATGCAGAAGGAATTAACTCCTTCAGGATTGTGCAGTTATTTCATAGGTTGGTGTTGTGTGTGAGGTGAGAATCACACAGGTTGCAGCTGGAGGACCCAGGAGAAACTGCGCAAGGAAATAGGAGGCTTGGAGGACTGAAGGAAGGCACGAGTGTTGTCTATTATGTCTAGGATTGTACTGAGAGATTGATAGCTTGTGAGCTAAAGCTTTGTGTAATCCTAAGATATTTCCACTTATATGATAATACAGATAGTGGGATTTTTAGCTGAGGCTTTCCCCAGAGTATTCTTATGTGTTTCATGTGTATGATTTCTTCTTCTCTGTTATATGTGTTCCGATTGATCTTGCTCAAATTGATTAAGCTTCCGCAAAGTTTGATAGTAGAATTGGATCAAGTATTTTTCTTTAGTATATTGCATTATCAGGTGATTTACAGTGAGAATTTCTACATGGTATCAGAGCTAGCTGATCCACAAAGAAATTTCTACACTTTCTTTGCCTTAACTGAAGGAAATCTTTTAGGATTCATTATTTCAAAAGCTGGAATCTCCATAGATCCTGAAAGGGTCAAATCCATTTATGAAATTCCTTTGCCCCATAATAAAAATTAAATACAATCATTTCTTGGGAAAATAAATTTTGTTAAACGTTTTTCCTAGACTTCTCACAAATTGTTATGCCCCTTCAAAATATGATTAAAAAGAAATCAGTTTATAAATGGGGGAAGACTGAAAAAAGCATCTTTTTAATCCTTTAAATAAGTTATTATTAATGCTCCTTCATTATCTTCTCATGATTATTCTAGAGAATTTGTTTTATATAATTTTGCCTCTTATCACTCATATGTAGCAATGTTAACTCAAAAGACTCAATAACAAGTCAAATCTTATGTTTCTTTCTACAGTTCAACACTACAAGGAATAGAATTAAACTACTCGGAAGTTGAAAAATAAGCTTTTGCAGTCTTCAAATCGATCAAACATTTTAGTTCTTTCTCTTAAAGTTACATACAAAAGTAATTGTACCATTTCTTGTTGTTAGACAATTACTAATTCAAAGAGAATTAGGAGAAAATAGAGCCAACTAGTCACGAACTTACAATAATACGACCTTGAAAGTAAACCTGCTAAAACTGTTAGAGGACAAGGCTTGGACAAATTGGTAGATGGTGCATCCGAGAATACATATGAATCTGACATAGGTGAAATTTTTGAAGTTTCAGATGTATGTCTTGTTAATGTTGAATCCTAATATGCAGATGTAATTTTCTATTTAAAGAATGGATTTATTCCAGTTGAACTTTATTCTAAAAAGAAAAGAGCATTAAAACTAAAAGCTAACCAATATCAACTTTTGAATGGAATTTTATTTAGAAAGAATTATGATTCAGTCCTACTTAGATGTTTCAAAAAATATGAAGCTGAAAAAGTCTTGTAAGAGATGCATGATGGACCAATTGGTGGACATTATGGTGGAGATACTACTGCTCATAAAATACTCCATGCCATATATTACTGGCCAACCCTTATTCAAGGATACACATGCACATGTCAAGAAGTGAAAAATCTGTCAAACTACATCAGCAAAGGAGAAGAAAGCAACCTTGCCATTGCACCTGTGAATATTGAACAACCATTAAAGCAACGGGGTTTAGACATTATAGGTGATGTTTTTCCTCACTCATTTAAGCAGCATAAATACACTCTCACTGCTACCAATTACTTTACTAAATGGGTGGAGGCAGTTCCTTTAAAAGTGGTAAATTCTAAAGTTATGATTGAATTCATTAATCATCATATTATTACCAGGTTTGGCCTTCGCAGTGCTCTTATGTTCGACAATGCATCATATTTTTCTGGTAACTTAATAACTGAATTTGTATTAAAAATAGGTTTTACGATTAAATATTTTGTAAAATATTATCCCAAAGGGAATGAACTAGCAGAATCTACAAACAAAAATCTCTTGAGAATTACAAAACTAAACATTTATGAAAAGCAGAAGAATTGGCATAAAGCTTTAATCTTTGCTTTGTGGGTAGATAGAATAAATCATAAGGCTTCTTTAGGGACTTCCCCTTACTATTTGGTTTACAATAGAGAAGTTGTTCTCCCCCCTAATGTTGTCTTTCCTTCAATATCCCTAGTTCAATCTACTGAAGAGCAACCCCATTCCTCCCTTCAATTAAGACTATCTCAATTATTGAAATTAGAAGAAGGGAGGAATAAAGAAAAGCACAATTATACTAAACATCATAATAGTATTAAATTATGGTTCGATCCAAGTTCAAATGGAAATAAAGTTTTTGAAGTTGGTGACCTTGTACTAAAATGGGACAAAGCCTGTGAAGAAAAAATAAACACACAAAATTTTAGAAGCTTTGGCTACAACCATTTCAGATTGCGGAAAAACTTGACCCATCTACTTTCATCCTCCAAGAACTGCAAGGAAGGAAGGAATCCCTTCCCGTAAATGGGCTTATCCTTAAGAAATAATTTTCTTGAAGATTATGCTACCTTTTGTAAGTATGTAAATAATTATATGTATAAATTGGTTTTTCTTTTGGCTATTTTTGTTGAATGCCACTCTTTTGGTTT
The DNA here is from genome assembly GCA_000404065.3 of Pinus taeda. NCBI lineage: Eukaryota > Viridiplantae > Streptophyta > Pinopsida > Pinales > Pinaceae > Pinus > Pinus taeda. The sequence continues at coordinate 144,523 of APFE030657977.1, forward strand.
GTTCTTGGGAAATATGTATTATTCTCTCGTCGTTTTTATGAAATTCATTCTAAAGGGAAATTATCAATGAAATGATCATTATGTTATTTTTTCATAATTTCATAAATACTAGAATCTTTGATATTAATGATTTTGTCTTTATTATTCTGCAATCTACTGATAACCTAAAATCCACAAAGGGCTATTTTACCTCACAACAAGAATTTAAAGCAATTACTGAATTAGGTAAAGACTATAAAAAAAGAATTTAACTTCCTATGACTCTATCTATCATCATCAAGTCTTAAGGAGAAGATTTACCTCCCCATCCACTAGCTAAATATTTTTAGAGTGTAATTCAAAAATATTAAACTTGAAAGATAAAGGGTCTCATTTAGAGATAGGTTACCCTGATCATGGGTATTAATGGTATTGACATTACCATATCTGGTCACCAAGCCAGGATAATGGCTTATAACCAAAAGTTGTAAGACAAGAGATCTCATCATGAGTCGGCTTGTTCACTATCATTATTATTTGTGGATGGCATTATCAATATTTGGTCACTAAGTCAGGACAATGACTTTCAAGGAATAAATAAACAAACAATAAAATTTTGAAATAAATTTATCTAAAATATTTATTAGTGGATGGGATAGTCGTATTTCTTTGGTTAAAAGATAACCCTGTCAAGGTTATGGATGCTTGTTGGCAGCAGTGGCACTACTTGTGACATCAAAGTCTATCTTAATGCTAAACTTATAAGTAATATTTATCTCATCAATATAATTGACATTAACAATTGGCTATTAGAGATTAATTATGTCCTTCATATAAATAGTCTGAGAGGTTTGCAAATAATAAATCCTCTTTTTGAGTTTCAGAGAAACTTTATTGAAAATCTGAACTCTAGCATTATGAGATTTTCATGCTCATTCATTTTTCTTTTGAATTTCATTAATTTATTTAGAGATAACTATTTCGCCCAATGCATTTCCAATTGTTGTAGTGAACAATAAACCCCCCTGCAAACCAATTTTTCTTCTAAGACCTAATAAATAATGAGGACCCTTTCTTTTGTTTTTTGTTTTTTAAATCATCTTAGTTTTTATTTAAAATTAGACTCAAAGGAAATTAAAATTTAAAAAGTCTTTAAATATTTTAAGATAACTAAAGCAAATTCCTCATTAGGATGAATGTTCTCGGAGTAGGTTTATATAAGACTTTCAATAAAACATTACGATATACTTTCTCTCTGATATTCGACTTCCCAAAGTTCTGAGATGATTTATTTATATTTGAATTTTTTATATATGGGGTCTTTGCTTATCTAGGGCTCTATTTATCGTAACTTTTATTAAAAAGGACTTACGAGAACAGTGGCTTCCGAGTTAGTCATGTATGTTGGAATTCATATACCTCGGAACCTATGAATTTCGGAGCTCTCGCATCTCGGACCTCGTATCTTGAAAATTTGTATATCATAGATTCCTATCTCAGGGCCTTGTGTCTCGGAGCTTCATATCTTGGACCTTTACATATCGGGAAAGTCATTTATCATGCACTTATTTAAATTTCCCAGTCGATATCTTTGTTTCGATAACTGACATGGCATGTTCTCGAGGTCCATTATCTTTTCACTTAAGTGATTTAATGTATTAATAATGGGTCTCGAGTGAATAAAATCTCGCCAATTGATTTTTAATAAAGGAATTTTTACGTTATGTTTCCATTTTTATGCCATTGCAAGTTGCTGTAAATAATATTTCTACTTAAGCTCTGTGTCTTCCTTCTAGAGGTGAACTCGAATTCTCTATATTTAGAGGAGATGAAGAAAGTGAGTAAATCTAAGAAAAATTACCCACAACAATAACCCGCAGGTCCATTTGTTGAAGATGTTGATGATAAGATTCTAGGAGCAAGAATGTTTTTAGATACCCTATGTACTGGAGATGTTGGGCTTCCATCTTGGGAAGCAATTTATCAATATTCTGAAGATGAGGGGCCTAAGGTCATTACCAAAAAAGTCACAACTGATGATAATATTCCTATTTCAGAAGCCATTGAGAGGGATGTTGCCATCTCTTTTCTTCACATGATTGCAACAAGACCATGGCTATTTCCTTACATAGACATGATTCATTGGGTAGTAAAAAATCTAGATATTTCTGAGAGGTGTATTCAAACCAAAAGGGGAAAGGTTATTGGGTCTTTCACAAGTAAAGACTTGCAAATCATGTATCATTTTCCAAATACTCATAAAATATATAATAAGAAGTATGTTGAGGCATTTATAAAAGAGCATGGACACCCATTAGAACAAATCAGACAATGGAGAAGAGACCCTAATAAGCATCAAGTGGAGGAATATGGTATGTATTCACTCACGACCTTCATGCTCCTTTTTCCCAAGTCATAACCATGATGTGTCAATTGCATGCTCTACCTAATGTGTCAAAGTTCCCAGACACTTGGGTGCCTCTAATTGATGGTGCATCCAAAGGTTTTATATTTGATTGGGCCACCCTTCTTTCTGATAACTTAGCCACACGTATCTTAGCTTTCCGACGTGTTAGAAGTATTTCTGAGGATAAGCTTCCCCCTTTCTACATGTCTGCTTATGTCATGGGTGCACTCTATTTTTCTATGGATTTTCCTGTTATGGGTTGAAAATGGACTAACTAGGGTCTAAATCCTATTAACATGTATCATGACATCTTACGGGAGTCCAAATATTTTAAACATTTATACCATATTTGCAACGAGGTAATGCTTCTGATATATGAAGTCATTTTTTATTCTTGGCCACCTAAGATGTCAAAGGAAGCTATGGATGACCTTCAAAAGGTCAGAAATTGGTTTGGTGAAGAGTTATTCACTTACATCAGAGTTTGGGGCAGCCTTTCCCATCCTCATGTTCTACCTTTGTTTATCCCAAATAAGTAAATTACCAGGGAGTTGTCTTACTATACAATTGGTTATCGTATTATTAAAGTGTTGAAAGAGTTAAATAAAAGGGCATGGGCTATTTTTATATGAGATTTGGTATATTTTCACTAGCTAATTATTGTCATGTTGAGAAAGATATCTTGGCTATTCAAGCTCTTAGATTGTCCGCTATTCCTAACATAAAATATGATCCAGATTCAGTTCCTAACATAAAATATGATCCAGATTCAGTTGTGAAATTTTTTACTGTATCTGAAGGAATTAGATAGTTCATTCATGAAGAAGTCAAGTTAGATGATATGTTTGCACAGTCTTCCTCCTATGCAACAATATTACAAAGAGTGGATGAACAATTTACTATAGAGGAGAAAATTCAATTTATTCAATATAGAACCTCCAGGATAACCAATATTCCACTAGATTTGCTACAACTATCTCCAGAAAAATGATCAGCGCCTATTGTCCAGCTGGTCAGTTCTTCACAGTCAAATATTCCTCCTCAAGATCAACCAGAGGTTTTTATAGTTTCTTCTACACCTCATGTAGAATAATTAATTTTTAATCCTAAGTTAAATGGGGCATGGAATGAGTTCATTATGACTCTAAATGCAAAGGCCAAGGGTCAAGAAACAACTGCTCAAATTGCAACTTATTTGCAACAAGAGTATGTTTAGGGTACTCTTAAGAATTCTAAATAGGATACAAGGTCAGGAGAAATTTTGGATAAGTCTCCTACTCATGATCAGAAGGATATTTAAATTATTCCTACTTTCCCTACTTCATAAATTACTCTCAATGTTGAAGAAATTCCTCCTTTGAATATCTTCTACAGTCCCCAACATAAGGAAATAGTTAAAAGGGGAAGGAAGAAAAGAAATCTTGATCAGTCTCAGTCATTGGTGTCCAACGAGCTCTCTTCCTTCGAATTTTTATGGAAAGGTTCCTCTGCTACACCAACTGAAGAATTAGGAAAGTTGACCCAATTTACAGGAGCCTATGCTTCGGCCACAATTGATAAAGCAGTAGAAGTACAAGAACTTCAAAAGGAGAAAGAAGAGAATATCATCTCGTTGGAACAAGAATTAAATTCAGAAAAATAGGAAATTATTGAACAATGGCAGAATCAGTTAGCGGGATTACAAAAGAAATTTGATGCACTGAAATTACAGCATGACAAGGAGACACAAATGAAAGATAATCAACTTCAGGAAATGTGGAGAAAGATAGAGTAGATGAGTTCTAGTCCTCAGCTGACAAAATTCAAGAAAGAAGCCAAAGAGTTAAATACTATGCTCATGCAACATCATAAGGTTTTTTGAAATAAGCTCATGATGATTCAGGATCAATGTAAGATAGGAAATTCTCTTGTTTATCACTTGAACGATATGATGATATATTTTGATGAAGTAAATTAGTAGTCAATTGATTGTCTAAGCTAGCAGGAAAGTGCAAAAGGTAGAAAATAAAATCTGCCTAAAATTGATGAGGCACAAAAGTTAATTATTTTTCGAGAATGGGAAATCATAATGAAACAAGTCAAGGTTGCAGTAAATGAGGTTTGAGATATTTCTAATTCTATCATTGAATCGGTTAATGATACTTTATTACAATCAAATCTTATTTCTAACTGCTCACAAGATTTACTTCTAGATGCCAAGACCTTATCGAAAACTTGGTTGGAACATAGCACAACAATGGCTGAGAGAATTGAGTACTTATCTAAAATTAACCTTGAAAATCATTGGCAATTTCTTATCAAACCTCATAGCCACTGGTTGGTACTTCATTGCTTATCTAATATTACTACACAAATGTTACCATCATTTAAGACTACTAATTTTACCAACCATATGAGGATCAAGCCTAAGCAGACTTCAAAGTTCACCAATCTGTTGGACATGTATAGGTTTTAGCAACTCACTAATTTGCAATCCTCATCCTAAGTTCAAACATTGTTACAACAATTTCCTTGATTAGTCTTTTACTGTTTGTTTCTATTGAGAGGTTATTGGAAGAGTTTGTTTTTATCATTTTTGTAATGAGATTATAAATTTAACTCTCTGAGATGGAGATGGGGGTTCTAAATTTTGAAAAGAAAATACTTAAATTGCACTACTATATTTGATATTTCCTCAATATAAATTTGAACCACTTGCAGTTGTAGAATGAGTAGATTTACAGTTTATCAGGTACTACTATCCATTGTTTATGTTTTTCTTTGAAAGGAATTGCTTATTAATATTGTTCGCATATGTGTATTTATTTCATTCTTTCATGATCACTATTGACATGTTTGGTTGAAAATTAACTTATATTGTGAACAACGATATTTTTATCATATGTGATGCTTTAATTAAATTAATTTACTATTTAATTAAATTACTTTTCTTTTGTTTGAATTAATATCATAATTTCATTATAATCTACATTGTTATGTTTATTACGACATATTTATAGCACCTATGCTTTCATCTTACCTGAGTACTATAATAGATTTTAGTAATTTGTAAATTAGTTATATAGAATATATTAATAGATCCATTATCAGAATATATTAATAGATCCATTATCACCAACATCCATCCCACTTCGTACATTTTTGTTAAATGAAAATTGGTCCCATAATTTCAGTCAAAGCTACTATCCCAAACGGAAAAGGGCCTAATTGGTGTCCTGACAGGGTGGTTTTCCCCCAATATTGATAAGGTCAATTCATACCATCAACACTTGCATAGTGATAACCGTTCTCACTGATATACACTTATTCTTTCCCTACAAGGCTCTCATTTTCCCCATAATCATCTAGACACTCAATGGCCTTGTCATGGTAGTCTACCTTAGTCTTGTGAATGAACAACATATCCATGCCCAAAATCATATTATATGAACCCAAAGGAAAAACATTTAAATGTGCTAATGTAGGCATACCATTCAATTCAAATGCAAAATATCTCACCCAATGGTGAACTCTTCTCTTGGTCCTTATAGCCAACTACACCAACCAAATTTTGCATGCACTTCTTTATTCAAGCAACACTTATCCACCAGGTTAGGACTAATATAACTATAATTATATCCAAGGTCAATCAAAATGGAAGCAACTTGATCATGAATATTACCTTCCATCTGAATAATGGATGGTTGATGATCAACCTTCGTGTTATTCATCGTTGCATAAATCCAAGGAATGCTTTGACCAACATCTCCAACTATTTGTTCCTCCTAAACACTATAAATATGAGGCTTTCCACCCTAGTGCGATGGGAAATAACACTTGTGATGCTCTCCACCACAAGTCCAACACCTCAAATGCTTCCCGTCGTTATTGTTATTTTGATCCTCAAGTTGAAATCCATGTCCTTTCAACTGCATTGAACTTCTTATAAGGTGCCACATTCTCCTTGTCACCTTCATCTTGAAGTCTTCCTCGCTTCTTAGCACACTTTCCTTTAGTCTTATAATTACCTTTCCAATCCTGATTTAGGCTCAAACTTGCGTTTAGATTGCTCAGAACGATGCTTCAACTTCCTAATGGCTTCCTCCAATGACCAAGTCTCATCATACTCAATATATTCTTTAAATAATAAAGGAAATCCACTAATGAATCTTTGGACCTCTGCCTTATCATACTTGAGGTAGGGAACATACCTCAACAACTCTATAAACTTGGTCATGTACTCTTCATCTGTCATGGAACGCATCTTCAACTCATAGAACTACTTGGCATTTCTATCATAATTTCTCTCAGACAAGTGATTCTTCCTAAAGAGTCTTTTAAACTCATTCCAACTTAGATCCTATACCCTAATGTCTTTGACACACTTCACATCTTCCCACTAGATAATTGTTTTTCCCTTGATACTAAAATGGCTATCTTGTCTTTCATATTCTCTAAATAATCATGCAATCCAAACAAATTCTTCATCCCAAGTAGCCATGATTCTACATTTTCATATTTCTTCTCATCCCCATCAAAAATAGGAGGCTTGGATTTCTTGAACTCTTATGGAAAGTACTACTTCTCACTCCTCCTATAAGGATGTTGGTAGTAATGATGATGATGTCTCTCATAATCAGAACTAGAATCAAATCCATGAGTGCAAGCCTCCCTGTTAGGTGTATCCAAATATTGTCCACCTCTGACTGTGTCATCCCTGTCCAACATGTATCCTCTATGAGATCTTCTTCCATATGCCCCATTTGTCTTTTCATCCTATCCATGACTAATCCTCAGTTGTCCCTACTTTTGTAAATCTGAAAGTCTCTGAAGGATGACTACCTTAAATTCGGCTTGCTTTCCTTGAGCTCTAGTAAGTCTTTCTTGTGCCTCAATCAACCTATTATTATATGTCTTGCAACTTTTGATATCCGCCCTCAGACTCCTCGACGTATCTACTAAATCAGGAGAGTATTATTATCCTTGCTTCCCAACTGACCTTTCCCAATCCATAGAATTCACATCGGGGCTATAAGGGGAGTCTTGTGAATTGTATTCCACCATTCTACTCTTCATCTCTGATCTTCTATCTTCTGTGAACTTGTCATGTTAGATAAACCAAATAGAGACATAATCAAAATCATACCTTAGTGTGTTTTAGGGGAGGTTATTTCATCTACACATTCAATCCATATTAGCATGATATAGATACATAGTGACATCAACATATCAAAATCATACATGATAACACAAAACTGAATTAATGACTGCATGCATAATAATCAAAACCATCACAATGTATACATAGTAGACACATATACAATTAACATGCATACATAAAAATATGCATTTACCCCATCCAGTAAAAGTGTTTGAAATTGGAAGCTCTAATACCATCAAGTAACTACCCTTCCCACATTTACCCAATTTTACAAACTCTCTAGGGTAAATATGAGCTAAGTGTCACTATGATATTACCCGACCTACAAGTTCTAGTATTGGAAGTGGGGAAACAAACCATAAACAAACTAACATCCCTTAGAGACTGTAGATCATTCACGAGCCTACCAACCACCCCAATTTATCAATTCATGAGTTGGAACTCATTTTCAGTAGGTTTACTCCCCAATCACACCCTTGGCACACTATGCATGTGGTTATGAGGCTCCAAACACACTCATAAACCTGTTTGAATGTGGTTATGAAGCTCCAAACACACTCATAAACCTGTCTACATGCAATTTTGACCTAAAATTCCTTTTTATGTGCATGAGGTCATGAGATCTATGCCACTTTTTCAAGCTAGCCTCCAGGCCACTACCTAAAATTTCCTGTAACTTTCCAGAATCATGACAATGATGATAACCATGCTAAACAATCAAACCTTAAGCAAGATCTTGACTTAGACATGCGTAATCTAGAATAGACATTTTGTCAAATGGATAGTAAACATATAAGCTACAATTCATGAATGCATATATGACCATAAGCTTCTGAAATTCATCTAAAAATCACCAAGAAGGCTCTATGCCCTCTTAAGTTAGTTGCAACAACACTTGTTAGTCCATGCATTCACCAACCATCCAATAACTTATCAAATAATGAACAAGATCCATAGCTAGAGCACATCATAAAACCATGCATATAATTAGCATATAACCATAATATAAACTATGACAATTCAAGCATAAGATCACCATAAAAAATAGTACAAGTGCTCATAAATCACAATAGGAAAATAAATTGTATTAATATATGAAAATTCCAACAAAGTCAAGGACTTCCATGTACCACCCGACCATAGATTGGATTGAACCAAATCTCTCTTTCATCCAATCACCCTCGTGCCATATTCCAAGCATGAATGTAGGATCATAGAGGTTAAACCAAAATAAAACCAACTAGGGCTTCCAGAGGCCAAACCACCTCAACCCTCGAACACAATGATATCACCTATACGGTCCATAAACCACTACCATCAACCAGATTGGTCTCTACCCAAGTTTTCTAGGGCTCTAGGAACTAGTAACTCAACCTAAATCCTCCAGAGAACCCAATTTTTTACAGTGCTCCAGTGATTTCCCATCTCAATCCATAGCCTCCAAGGAACCCAAGTTTTTTCGGGGCTCCGGAGAATTTGTTCCAACCCATAGCCATAGGAAACTTGAGAACCAATCTGAAAACCATATGGGGAACCCACTACATCATGGTTATCTAGGAAAGGGAAAATCAAGGATGAAAGCATTGTCAATTCAGGAAAATCTCCATGCCAATGACAATAGATAACCAAGGAGCCACATGCATACATCATGCATCCAAAAAACTAGCAAGGATATCACACATACAACTTGTTACTTGAAAAGTAAGCTTGTTATAGTTGTTGATCCAATTATGTCCTTGTGCTCCCTTACTTTCCTTGCTTGCATTTCCAAGTCCAAGTGAATTCTAGAATACTCCAAGAATGCTCTAAGTGTGCAAGAGTGTAAGAGAGAATGAAAACAATCTCAACTCCAAAATGTCAAAAGTTGAGAAAAAGTTGTAATGACCAAAAGCCGTGAACTATTTCTCTTATGCCTTTTTATCATTGATGTCTCTTTTTTCTTAATTTTCCTTCATGTTTCCTTTGTTGGCATTATGATATAGGTGTTATCCTTGATGGAGACTCACTCAGATGACATATCACAGTACAACAGGTTAACAACACAGAGTTACAGATCATACTACACAGAATGAAGAAAGAGAGGTATACGCAGGTTCACCAATGACCAAACTGCATATACACGCAGGTTCATTGTATAAAAGTCGCGTATATGTACACACGCACTTTCACAAAAGGAAAAGCACGTATACCTTGGAAAACTACATTTTTGCTCCGAAGTATTTGGTCCATGGTATTTTGATCCATGGTATTGGTCCAAGGTATCAGGTCCGAGGTATTGACCCTAGGTATTTGGTCCAAGGTATTGGTCCTAAGTGGTTTTGGTGCAAGGTATTGAGGAAGGCCTACAAACTATAAAAGGAGGAAAATATCGTTAGGCCAAAGTGTGCAAGTATCGAATATCTGATGAAGTGTGAGATCTAGTATGCAGGTTATTGGGTTACGGTGCATAGCTGGATCTGAACCGAGGATGAACCTTAATTGATGATGAGGAATTAGATCTAATGATGAATCGGGTTCTTAAGGTGTAAAATGAACATGATCTTGGTATAACTAAAGTCTGGAATAGCAGCAGAACTCTGAATTTATATTTGCAGATGTATACGTTGCTTGGCTTTGAGAAAAGCGCGTGTACATGCAAGTTCGACACATGGATAAAGCGTATGCCTTATAAAATATATTTAGTTGTTGTTGTTTGTTGTTGCAGAGTTCTGGGTTCTGGTTTGGGTTCTGGTTACTGTAGTCTAGTGACATTACTCTGAATGATCAGATTGATGGGTTGTCAAAGTGATTGATTGATTCAGTTGTGATTGGTTCAAAAGGTGATTGGGTGATGCATATATATTTGATGATTGAATGTCATTTATAATATTGTTGATGGATCCAGTCTGAAAATTTATGAAACATGGTCCCTAGAAGAAGAAAGAAGGTCGTAGCCTTCTGTAGGTCGGCACCTACGTACTAGTAAACATATTGGCTAGTACAAGAGCTAAGGGGTTGTAGCTCCCTTCCAGTAGAAGCTAGAGAATGAGAGAAGGTTGTAGCCTTCTGCAGGTAGAAGCCTGCGTACTAGTATAAGACTGCACCGATACAAAAATTGTAAACAGAAATTTTCTTATTACTAAAAGAAGATAGAGATGACAGCAGCTAGTGGTTTTTACCCACGTTGGGTTTCGACCTTATATCTTGGTGTTCATGTGTGTTACTTATGTGTGATGCTTTATTTTTATTTTACTATATTATTTAATGAATTCCTAATATATTGGTTAAAGTTCAATGCATGCTAATTTGGGTAAATCAAAAGATCTCTACGTATACATTGGTTGCATTAAGTACAGTTGCGTATACACGCTAGTTCACTAAGCTGAAGTAGTATATACAAATCAGTTTTGAAAATTAAATTATTGATCTGATAATACTAATTCACCCCCCCTCTCAGTGTTATTTCCAACAAATGGTATCAGAGAAATTCCTTCAGAAGAAGCCTAATTGCTTGAAGGAAGATCCATCATCATGAGTAATCAAGAAAGTGGGGGATCCATCAGACCACCAATCTTTGATGGGAGCAACTTTGTTTATTGGAAGGTAAGAACCATGGCCTATCTTCAATCACTTGGAACATATGTTCGGGAAATCATGGAAGGAGGATATAGATTTCCATTAGCAATTCCTACAGATACAGCAAGTAAAAAGCAATACGAAACCAATGCCAAGGTTATCAATACATTATTGGGAAGTCTATCACAAATAGAGTTTATCAAAGTTATGCAGCTCAAATCAGCCAAAGGAATATGGGACAAAATCATTTTAAGCTACGAAGGAGACTCTCAAGTAAAACGTGCTAAATTGCAAACTCTCGAAATTCAATATGAAACTCTCAAGATGCACAATGATGAAAGTATAACTAGTTACTTCTTACGTATAGATGACGTTGTTAATTGCATGAAGAGTCTGGGTGAAGAGATAAAGGAAGTTACCTTAGTTGAAAAAGTTTTAAGATTCTTGTCTGCTAAATTTGAATCAAAAGTATCTGCCATAGAAGAAAAGCAAGATCTACAGACTATTACTATGACACAGCTTCATGGAATCTTAACTGCCTTTGAGATGAGAAAAGGAGGTCCATCAGATATGAGAGAAGCCGCATTTAAAGCTTCAGCAAAAGGAAAAGAAGAACACAATGAATCAGGACATCTTTCAGAAGAAGAAGAGGAAGTAAAATTTGTCAAGAAGCTTCAATGGGGTTCCGGAAGATTCAGAGGTAAACTACCTTTCAAATGTTTTGCCTGTGGTAGAGTCGGTCATTATGCTACCAAATGTCCTCATAAAGATAAATATGATAAAGGGAAGGAATCTACAAAATGGAATAGAAAACAAATTGTAAGTAAAAAGAGCTACTATACTCATGAAGATAGCGATGGTTTATCAAATAGTGATGAAGATGAAAATGGTAATGACTATAGACTTCTGATGGCTTATGAAGATGATGATTTTTTGGATGCTTTAGATAAAGATGACCTTTATGAAGAAATATCTAAACTCAAAATTTATTTAGAAGAAAAGAATATGATTATAGATACCTTGACATACCAACTTGTTGAAAGAGAAAAACACAATGAAAAACTAGAATGTGAAATAGTGGGTCTAAGAAAGGATCTTCAGAAAACAAAAGCTCTTAATCTTAGATTTTATAAAGGATCAAAAACCTTAAATGAAATTATCAAAGTGCAGTGTTCTCCTCTGATAAAGACAGGTCTTGGATATACTGAAGAAGCATCTCAATCATAGAAGCTGTCAACCTCCACTAAAAGCTATCTTGATGCAACAAAGAGCAGCGAACAGTTTGACAATCTTCAGCAAAGGCATAAAGTAGATCACCAGGTAAATCAGGGTCAATTTACTTCAAGAATGAACAGAAGCCACAACCAACCTCAGGTAAATCGTACTCAATTTGCTTCAAAGATGAATATCAATAGAAACTACAATCACCAAGTCAGTAGATTCGATAATCGCAAGAACTTCTTTAATGGTCAATGTTTCTCATGTCATAATTTTGGACACAAGGTTGCTCAATGTGTTTCTTACAAAACCATCATGACTAGAGAAGCACGAAATCAAAGGAATGTAAAAGGGATCAAGAAAAGTTCCTATAATAACTTTTCTCTTCTTGAAAATGAAATAGAATGCTCAATCTGTAACAACTTTGGCCATGAAGAATCTAAATGCAGGAGTAAATTTCGGTAAATATCTCAAAAGGAGCAAACTCCATTAAATCCCAAATTGTGGAGAAAGAAAGAATCGCAAACAAAAAGATTTGGTATAGCCTTGTATGCAGAAGGACAATAAAACCAGTGGTACATCGACAGTGGATGCTCAAAACACATGACAGGTGACAAAGAAAATCTACACTCATATAATGCCTTAGAAAAGGAAAAGAGTGTCTCATTTGGAAACAACACTATTGTTGTCATAAAAGGTAAAGGCCATGTTTTCTTGAAAGAAAAAGTTAAAGCTGGGAATGTTATGTATGTTTATGGCTTAAAGCTTAACCTGTTGAGTGTGAGTCAAATGTGTGATCAAGGAAATGAAGTAGTATTACGATCAAATGGATGTGTTTTTCGTGAGCTTGATACAGGAGAAATTGTGATTAAAGGTACAAGAACTCCAAACAACCTATACACACTCAAGGGAAGACAACAACAGTGCTATCTAAGCAAAAATAATGAAAACTAGCTATGGCACAAAAGATTGGGACATCTAAGCTTTTCTCAAATAAGAAAAGCATACAAATTCCAAGTTGTTTGTGATCTTCTAGATATCAACATTCTTAAAAGTACTATATGCAAATCATGTCAATTCGGTAAGAAAACCAGCTCTCACTTCATCAAAAAGGAAGGGTCAGCTAGTAAGCCTCTTGGACTTGTTCATACTAATTTATGTGGACCATCAAGGAAAAATTCACCTCGTGGAGAAGAATACTTTATATTGTTCATTAATGATTTTTCCAGAATGTGTTGGATAGGTCTTCTAAATCATAAATATGAAGCATTTGAAACATTCAAAGCCTTCAAAGCTTTGGTTGAAAATGAATTAGATCGCAACATCAAATGCCTCAGATCTGATCGAGGAGGGGAATTTACCTTGGGTGAATTCTTTGACTTTTGTGAACAACATGGAATAAAAAGGAAATTCTCCACCGCAAGGACTCCTCAACAAAATGGAGTGGTAGAAAGGATGAACACAGCTGTTCAACAAATGGCTCGTGCTATGCTAGATGAATCTGGAACTCCTGCAAACTTCTAGGGTGAAGCTGCATTCGTCGTCATCACTATTCTCAACCAAGCAAATGTTCGGGTAAACATCACTCAAACTCCACATGAACTATGGTATGGTAAGACTCCTACTATAAAATACTTCAAAATTTTTGGAAGCAAATGTTATATTAAAAGGACTGATGAAAAACTTGGTAAGTTTGAACCCAGAGTAGATGAAGGTATTCTTCTTGGCTACTCTTCCCAAAGTAAAGGATATAAATTTAATAATAAAAGACTTGGAAAAATTATTGAAATTACTAATGTTGTGGTTGATGAAGCATGAAAAAATCCAAAATAGATAAAAACCAAAGATTATGACAATGAAGAAGATGAGGATCATTTTCCCACATCAAATCACACTGATTCCGAAGAAAAAACCAATGAAGCACCAGAAGAAGAGATAACGATAGAAGAAAAGACTTTGTCCAGGTATGTTCAGAAAAATCATCCAGAAACTCAAATTTTAGGGGAAAAAGGGGCACGTGTGCAAACAAGAAGAACTATTGCCAAAGCCTCAAGCTATCTAGCATTACAATCTTCCACTGAACCTTAAAATGTAAATGAAGAATGTAGATATGAATGTTGGGTCAAGGCCATGAATGAAGAACTTGAGCAAATTGAAAATAATAATAGTAGGGAATTTGTTCCTAGGCCTCATGATAAAAATATCATAGGAACCAAATGGATATTCAAAAATAAGATGAACGAAAATGGAGAAGTTATTAGAAACAAGGTCAAACTTGTTTGCAAAGGATATGTTCAACAAGAAGGTATAGATTTTGAAGAAACTTTTGCACATGTTGCTAGACTTGAAGCCATAAGAATGTTTCTTTCTCTTTCTAGTTTTCAGAAATTCAAAGTATACCAAATGGATGTAAAATCTGCCTTTCTTAATGGAGACTTAGAAGAAGAAGTCTACATTAAACAACCAGAAGGATTCATTCTTGGAAATGATGCAAAACTTGTGTGGAAACTCAGAAAGGCTCTCTATGGTCTAAAACGGGCTCCAAGGGCCCGGTATTACCGTCTTGACAAATATCTCAACCAACAGGGTTTTTCAAAGGGGTCAGCAGATAGCAATCTATATACAAATATTGACACTGGTAAATTGCTAATAATCATTGTTTATGTTGATGATATCATTTTTGGTAGCAATGAAGAATCCATGAGTCAGAATTTTGCTTCAGTAATGCAGCAAGAATTTGAAATGTCCTTGCTTGGTGAGCTTACTTACTTTCTTGGTCTACAAGTTCAGCAAAATAAAGATGGCATTTTTCTCTCACAAACCAAATATCTCAAACAGATACTGAAAAAGTACGGCATGGAAGATTCTAAACTAGTATGTACCCCAGTGGTAACAGGATGCAATCTCAGCTCAAATGATGAATCAGTAGTGATACATCAACCAACTTACAGATCCATGATTGGCAGTCTGCTTTATCTAACAGGTACCCAACCTGACATCATGCATGTAGTAGGAATAGTTGGAAGATTCCAAGCAAATCCAAAGGAATCATACCTTCAGGCAGTCAAAAGGATTTTCAAATATCTTCAAGGAACACAGAACTTTGGTTTATGGTATCCTGATACAGATCTTACACTTCATGCATATACAGATGCAAATTGGGAAGGAAGTGTGGATGACAGAAAAAGCACTAGTGATGGTGCATTCTATATGGGTTCCAGGTTAGTGTCTTGGTTCAACAAGAAACAAAGTTCAATTGCATTATCTACAGTTGAAGCAAAATACATGGTTGCTGCATCTTGCTGCACACAACTACTTTGGATGATGCAAACCTTGCAAGACATTTAGATCACATGTACCCCACCCATCTCCATTCTATGTGATAATACAAGTGCCATCAGTATTTCAAAGAATCCAGTCATGCACTCCACGACAAAGCACATACCCATCAAATATCATTTTCTATGTAAACAAGTGCTTGAACAAAAGGTCAAATTGGAGTATGTTCCTTCCAAAGAACAGGTTGTTGATATATTCACGAAGCCACTGCCCAGAGAGACATTTGAATATCTCAGACAAAAGTTGGGAGTAGTTGCTACAACATCTTGTTGTTAAATCCTATTTTTTTCAGAAAAGGGTGGTTATACGCAAGTTTCATGAAGCATAGTCGCGTATATATGCGGGTTTCTGTGGTCGCAGTCGTGTATATGTTGGTTTAAAGAAAAGTAGTGGCCTAGACTCAAAAAAAGGGGTCTGATATGGTTTTATCAATTATCTGCTCTGTTTGATGATGGTTGCAATCTGTTGATAACATATGGAAATATCTTGATCCTCATAAAGTTGTTGATCTGATTGATGACGATGCTTTGATACCTCTTACTAACATATGCAATGATCAGATCTGACAGAGAACAGGTGGAACAGGTTCAGGGGGAGAACATGGTTGCTGATCTGGATGCTAATTGACAGATGTTGCTGATGATAGTTGTTGATGACTATCATGGTCTTGTTTAAGATATTTGGTCTCTATTATATATGTCATGTATATCATGAAAAGGTCTTGAAAAGACCTAATTTGTAACCCCAATATGCATGGGATGGATGATATAATGTTTCTTGTTTTTGTCATGTATAAACAATTGGTATATCCCCACTTGGTTGGGTAGATGAGTCAAATTTGGTATATCCCCATTTGGTTGGGAGATGGATGCATGTATGAGTCTTTGGTGATAGGAAGGTCATTGGTGATGTATGTCTAGAGTCATGTTATCTTTTTTGCAGACCTTGCTTGTGCTTAGGGGGAGCATGGACTTGATCATGGGAGCTCAATCAGTACACTTCAGCATATTAGAGAATCCAGCATGTATTCAAGGGGAGCATGGCCCTTTTCCCTTGATGTCAAAGGGGGAGAGTTACTTGGTGTTGCCATCAAGTCCAAAGGGGGAGATTGTTGGCATTATGATATAGGTTTTGTCCTTGATGGCAACTCTTACATGATAGATCACAGTACAGCAGGTTAACAACACAGAGTTATAGATCAGACTACACATAATGAAGAAAGAGAGGTATACGCAGGTTCACCCTTGACCAAGCCGTGTATACATGCAGGTTTATTGTATACAAGTCGCATATACGTACACACACACTTTCACAAAAGGAAAAGCATGTATACCTTGGAAAATCAAGTTTTTGGTCCAAAATATTTGGGCCATGGTACTTTGATCCATGGTATTGGTCCAAGGTATCAAGTCCGAGGTATTGACCAGAGGTATTTGGTCCAAGGTATTGGTCCTAAGTGGTTTTGGTCCATGGTACTGAGAAATGCCTACAAACTATAAAATGAGGAGAAGGTCATTAGGCCAAAGTGTGCAAGTATCGAATATCTGATGAAGTGTGAGATCTAGTATGCAGGTTATTGGGTTATGGTGCATAGTTGGATCTAAACCAAGGATGAACCTTAACTGATGATCAGGAATCATATCTAATGATGAATCGGATTCTTAAGGTGTAAAATGAACTATCATTATGTGTTGATGCTCATGTATATTCTGGATATGAATACTGACGCATATATTATTCTGTAAATGATATGATCTGCGTATAACCAAAGTCTGTAATAGCTACAGAACTCTGAATTTATATTTACAGATGTATATGTTGGTTGGCTTTGAGAAAAGCACGTGTACACGTAGGTTCGACACATGGAAATAGTGTATACCTTATAAAATATGTGTAGTTGTTGTTGTTTGTTGTTGCAGAGTTTTGGGTTCTAGTTTGGGTTCTGGTTACTTTAGTCTGGTGACAGTACTCTAAATGATCAGATTGATGGGTTGTCAAAGTGATTGATTGGTTTGGTTGTGATTGGTTCAAAAGGTGTTTGGGTGATGCAGATATATTTGATGATTGAATGTCAATGATAATGTTGTTGATGGATCCAGTCTGAAAATTTATGAAACGTAGTCCCTAGAAGAATAAAGAAGGTCGTAGCCTTCTGTAGGTCGGCACCTAAGTACTAGTAAACATATTGACTAGTACAAGAGCTAGGGGGTTGTAGCTCCCTTCCAGTAGAAGTTGGAGAACAAGAGAAGGTTGTAGCCTTCTTCAGGTAGAATCTTGCGTACTAGTATAAGACTACACCAGTGCAAAAATTGTAAACAGAAAATTTCTTATTATTAAAAGAAGACAGAGACAACAATAGCAGGTGGTTTTTACCCACATTGTGTTTCCACCTTATATCTTGGTGTTCATGTGTGTTACTTATGTGTGATGCTTTATTCTACTTTACTATACTATCTAATGAATTCTTGATATACTGGTTAAAGTTCAATGCATGTTAATTTGGGTAAATCAAAAGATCTCTACATATACACTGATTGCATTAAGTACAGTTGTGTATGCACACTAGTTCACTAAGCTGAAGTAGCGTATACAAATAAGTTTTGAAAATTAAATTATTTGTTGGCATTATGATTCTGGTATGGCTCTATGATATAGGTGTTGTACTTGATGGCAACTCACTCAACTTCCAATGTTCTGTTCAGGCTCTCAAAATGATGGAATGTAAGAGCCTCGCAGGTGAATGGTTCAAAAGGTGCGGACCCGCAGGTTCGCCGTCCAGGAGGTGCGGACCCGCAGGTTCGCCTTCCAGGAGGTGCGGTCATACCCACAGGTTTCCCGTTCAGAAGGTGTGGAACCCCAGTTCACTCACTTCAAGGCAGAAAAGTGCACTCACGTGGGGTTTCTTACGTTTGGCCCATGGTATTTAGCCCGTCGTTCTTGACCCTATGGTTTTGGCCCGTGGTATAGGATCTAATTTAGCCCCGGTTTGGATCCCTTGTATTGGTTATTGATGGTTTTGTCCCATGGTGTGAATAAGGGCTTGACTATAAATAGGGAAGGAGATCACTTGGCAAAAGTATCTTTCAATTGAATATCTTAAGATCTGAAATATTGGGTTGTCAATGTTAAATGCTTGATCTAAATCAAAGTAAATTTGAAGGTGAATCTATGAAGTTGTGATCTCTCAAGCACATGATCAGATCTGTGCATCTGACTGTTAGTGGCACATTGGAGGGTTGTTAGTTCAGTTCCAATCAAAGGTTCGCAGGTAATTCACAGTGCAGGTGCGGAGGCTCGCAGCTCGGTGAAAGGTGCAGTGCGGTGGTATGCGGTCTGACGAAAGGAACAGTGTGGGGGCTCGCAGTGCAATAGAAGGCACAGTGTGGTGATAAAGTAGAAGTACGCGGCATAACAGAGGGTACAGTGCGGAGGCACGCGACTAAGCAGAAGAAGCAGTGCGGAGCAAGGTCAGAGGTACGCGGCGTGATACAAGGAGAAGATGTGGAGGTACATAGAAGTACACGGCGCGATAGAAGCAGAAGGTGCACTGGCACAGTAGAAGTACGCAACACGACAGGAGGTGAAGTGCGGAGATACGCAGGGTAGCAAAATGTGCTTTGCATGGATATGCAGGATAACATAAGGTTGGGTGCAGAGTCACGCAGTCCAGATAAGGGAAAAATGTGGATCTGTCTTAAAAACCTTTGTTGATTATCTTTTATTTATTGCTGCAGAGTTCTGGGTTTATATTTCTGGTACTATCTTTCTGTTTATAGCATTCTGAGAAGTTGGGTGACTCTTGATTGATTGTATAAGGATTTTTGATGATTGTCATGTACTTGATGATTGTTTTATCTTCTTGGATCCAGTTTGAAAATTCATGAAAAGTGGTCCTTGAAAGAAAAGAAGTAAGGGGGTTGTAGCTCCCTTCCAGGAGAGACTGGAAAACGAGAGTGAGTTGTAGCTCTCTACAGGTTGCAGCCTGCGTACTGGTAAAGGACTGCACCAGTACAAGATCATTGTAAAAGGAGTTTCTAATTGAAAGAAGATAGAGACATATTGCAGCAGGTGGTTTTCACCCACATTGGGTTTCCACCTTATATCTGGTGTTCTTTGGTGTGACTATCTGTTTTTCTTGTTCATGCTCATTATTTTATGGTACTAGCATACAAAGTAATGATCAATATCTGAAGAATAATTCAAAGTATAAATAAGGAGGATATATTGAAAAGAGTTTGATAATACTGATTCACCCCCACCTGTCAGTATTATTTCCAACATTATTGATCTGATAATACTGATTCACCCCCCTCTCAGTGTTATTTCCAACATTCTCTAATTTCATTTGCATGCAAATTTGTGTCTCTTCACATTCCTTTTCTCCTATTTTCCTTTATTTTCATAATTAAATTCCATTTATTGCCTCTTTCCCTTTGTCAGTTTCCATAACCATTATTATACCACAAGTGATATCCATTATAATGTTTGCCCACCATTCAACTTCGAATATTTGTCCCACGACCTTGGTCTTATTTTATTTACATGGAAAATCAACCAGAGGATGTTACATATGGATTATGGGATCATATGACTTTTTTGAGGGCTAGCATTTTGTGGGAACACCCAGCCCTTCTAGTGATAAAGGAAAGGCATATGATGAAGGAACCTTGTTTAAGGCTTTCCTTGCTCCAAGGGCCCTATGGAAGGTAGTTTGATTCCCCTTCTTGATATCTATAACAACCTTCTTATGGCTGGTTTATGCACTGCGTAAACCCCCATACTTAAATTCAAAAAGAGTCAAGGGATCTCTACTTGAATGATTCATGAGGCACAATACTTGCTAAGGTTTTGCAAATGGGGTAGCAAGCTAAGTGGGCTTGATTGTGGGGAAAAACTCTACAGTTAAGCGCGCTTGAGCCAGAGGAGATCTGGGATGGGTGACCTCCTGGGAAGTCCTGGTTACCGGGTGCAAGCCCCGGAAGTGATGATTGATGCTATGTGATTCATTTCACTAGTTTCAATTGCACTTCTTCACCCTTGTGAGCATCACCCGTTGCAATGAGTGCTAAGTGAACTACTCAAAAATCATGAGAAATTAGTTAGTTACGACTACCTCTCATGGAAATGGTCATACATGAATGACTTACTTAACCCAGTTGAATCCCAAAATGATATCCAACCTTCTTATGCTTTTGACAAGAGAGATTTACAAATAACAAATGGTGTGTGAGAAAATTCCAAATCAAACCCCCACAAAATGTTCATCCCCCTTTTTCTTGATTTTAAAACGCAACTCATAACACTGCTTAATGGGATTGGGAAAATTGGACAAGCTAGGGAAAAGGGAAGATTTGGCAAGCCCTAGAACCACCTCATGGAATCCTTCAAACAGACTACTCAAAATGATAGTGTTTGAGAACTGGGAGACATCAGGCTAGTGAAAGCAAAACTCTAGGCTACATAATGAAAACAAGATAAAGCAACAACTAGGCCATCATGATTGGAAATCGAGAGTACATTTTTATCCTTAATATAAAATTGTTCATTCACTTTATTCATATATAATAGAGGAATCAAGGGAAAAAACTTTGAGACCTTATCAAATACATCTTTTGGAAGACTAAATGAAGAGAGACGAAATGTGTCTTCTGATGGAGCTTCTACAAAAGTGGTATCTCCACATGTCATTGTTGACAAATATTTGGTAAAAAATGAAACTCCTTGAACCTGTGCTTTCTTAGTTTTTTTCATGCCTAGCTTAGGACCCACCACCTTTTTTGCCTAGACCTTTATCTCCCTGATATTGGAAAGACGATGAGCAACATGAATATTGTAAAGTCTCAACTTCATGACACCTATAGCAATGGAAAGAAATCCTCCAATTGTCAATCTTTTGACTCCACAACCTACCATCAATTTTAATAATGATTCCCTCCAACATATTGTCGTGATGGTCAAGCTCCACTAGGATCCATGCCCACTTACTATCCACTTTTTTTCTCTTTGAGGTTCAATCCCTACAAATCTCCCAATTTTTTTACTTGAACCCTTCAAAACTTATTCACTCCAAAGAACTAATTGAATCCCTAGTAAAATAGCCGAGACATTTTGTGGGGAAATCAATTGCCACATAAGGTGAAAATATAGCATCTATCTTTGTGGAAATAAGCCTTACAAACTCAAATTCAAATATTTTCCCATAATTTTCATAGTGTCTTATTATGAACGAAGAATGACACAAAACCAGCTTCTTACCAGAGCATGAAATGTTAAAATGTATCCCAAACCTCCAACCTAATTTTATTTGATCCACCCATTTAGTGAGCATAGGTGCACAACTTTTCCACAAAATTTACCAATTAAAACCTAGGAATTTTGAAAATACCTACATTTGTGCCAACCACCATTTTTACCTTCTCCTTCTTCACTCTAATTCTCTTCTTCGGTGGAAAAGGTGAACTTTCATGTACCATAACATCCACAACTAACATACCTTCCCAAATATTTGAACCTCTTTGAGTTGTAGACAAGGAAGATTGAGAGATAAAGACAACAAGAAATTAAGTCGAAGTCTCCACAACTCGGCGACTAAAAATAATTATCCTAATTGAAATGATCAGATGATACCTCATGTCCTTGCATGGAGGAATCAACTTTATCTTCCAAAAATTAACGACATTTATTGCCTATGTAAGGTGGGAATATAGGGATTGGGATCATGGAGGGATAATATGATTATGATCAAAGGATATAGAATGGACTTGGATTGTCCTCATCATATTCCAATGTATCTTTGTCCATAATTATATCCCTACACCAAAAATAGCACATCATAATGCTCCAAGCCCATGGTGCTAGAAGACAGGGGCTATGGTCATCCAAACATCTCCGTAGGAAATATAAAATTGAGATCATAAAGAAAATGGCCCAAAAATTTCCTACATAAACCCTCGTCCAGATGCAAGGGATCATTAATTAGTTAGTGTTTGATTTCAAATAAAAAATTTATCTCCAATATTATATGTAGGGTAAATAAAATAATTTATTTTTTATAATATTTAAATTAATTTTGTAAATAATATTGACTAATAGGTTTGAGGTCTATCTCTTCCAGCTTAACAGTGACCCACTCTAGTTCTAATGTGGTGGGGCTTTTGTATTCCATGGGTGAGAACTGTGGATATGGGCCAGATAACAGAGAACCATCCCTGGCTCTGATGGGGTAGTGGCTCGGGCTGAAAAGCAGATTCAAATTGAAGGCATAGCCTCCCAGGAGCAAGACGAAAACCTCAAGAAAAACCCTGAGAAATCAAAATGCCCTAAAGTCAAGGACAAAAACCGAGCTCTGGTGTTAGGTGAAGGCATTCGTCTTTATGACATAATGTACATGGCCAAAAGCGTTTTGGTTGGGAGGGTACGAGGACAGAATTAGAAAATTATATATTATGGAGCAATGGAACACATAAAGTATTGCATAAACATAAACACAGAAAACGTATAAAACCATAGAGACACAGATATACGTGGTTCACTTAGTTTCGGCTACGTCCACCCCGAACAGCCAATCCTTCCTTTCTATTATCCAGTGAAATGAAGAGATACAACCTACAGCAAATCCGCTGTAATATCCTTTGTTTTCTCTCACATTCTCACCTCTTTGTTTCTCGCTCAGAGAATACACATCATATTACACAGCCTCAATACAATTCCCTCATACAAAGAGAGGGTTTGCCTTCTAGGGCAAAAAACCCTAAACTAAACATAAGTTCTACCGTTGACTAGAAATTACTATACTTTTACAAGGCAATTTTACATCTATTTTTAGCTTTGGGGGCGCTGCCCCTGAAACCCCCGCCAGGGGACCACTGGCCCCCGAACCCCCCAGCTGAGGGGGATCGGCCCCCCCGAACCCCCACAGGGGGGGAAGTTCCCCCCCCCTGGGAACCCCCCACATGGAGGGGTGTACAAACATCCTGGGGTATACATCCGGCTGAAACAAAGACCTCTAAATAATCATGCTCCACACCCAACAATCTCCCACTTGGAGAATGATTGTAGCAAATCCACCATTGCTTCATTTGCTGGACAATGGCTCCTCTTTGGACCTGGCTATTTCTCATCTTCATTGTCATCCTTGAAGACCAATTTAAATTGAGCATATTCTCAGTTTCTCCCTGGTTACAACTTTTGTTAGCATATCTGCAGGATTCTGGCTAGTGTGTATCTTTTCCATCTTCAACTCTCCATCTTCCAACACTGATCGTATGAAATGGTACTTGAGTTGTATGTGTTTAGTCCTGGAGTGAAATGTTGAGTTCTTTGCAAGATGAATGGCACTTTGGCTATCATTGTATAACGTGCCCATATCATGCTCCTTACCTAATTCACCCATAAACCTTTGTAACCAAATCATTTCTTTACTAGCCTCTGTAGCAGCAACATACTCTACTTTTGTTGTTGAAAGTGCAACAACACTTTGGATTTTTGAAACCCAACTGAAAACTGTTCCACCTACAGTAAATACATATCCTGTAGTGCTCCTCCTGTTATCTCTATCACCTGCCATATCTGCATCAACATATCCCTGTAGAGAAATGTTTGATCCACCAAAGCATAATGCTTGATTTGTGGTACCTTTCAAAAATCTGAGAATCCATTTCACTACCATCCAATGTCCCTTTCCTAGATTATTCATGTACTTGCTTACAACTCTCACTGCATGTGCAATATCAGGCCTTGTGCAGACCATTGCATACATTAAGCTTCCAACTGCTAAAGCATATGGAACTTTAGACATATAATCCATGTCTTATTGGGTCTTTGGGCACATTTCCTTACTAAGTTTGAAATGGCTAGCAAAAGGTGTACTAACTCGTATTGCATTGTGCATGTTAAATCTTTTCAACACCTTTTGTATGTACTCATTCTGAGACAATGTTAATTTGCGATTTTTCCTGTCTCTAGTTATTCTCATACCAAGGATTTGTTTTGCAGCTCCCAAATCCTTCATTGCAAATGAATTTGCCAATTTTCTTTTGAGCACATTTATTTCCTGCATGTTAAACCCTGCAACAAGCATGTCATCTACATACAATAACGATATAATATAGCTACCATCATTTTGTTTTTTAGATAAACACAATGATCAGAGTGACATCTAGTATAACCTTGTTCAAACATAAACTTGTCAAATTTTAGATACCACTGCCTTGGAGCCTGTTTTAAGCCATTGAAGCATAAAACTTCTAGACAAACAGAAATATATATATAGCAATATTTTATTAATAAATGAATTGACAGATGATTCCGATTACAATGGGGTTCCTAGCTTATATACCACCATGGACACCCTTTGGGAAATGGCATGATCTTATGATCATGCCCTTTCATCTAATTAAACCTAAAATTAAATAATAACCCTAAAATTAACTAATTTTTTACATAACATTGCCTTCCTCTTGAAAGAATGCTTTGTCCTCAAAGCATACATAACGACGGATGTTGTTGACAAAATGTTTCATTCTCCCAAGAAGCATCTTCTTTGGTAAGTCCTTCCACTTGATCAGATATTCCAAGATGATCAAGGTCCCATACTTTAAGAGGTCTTGAATTAATCTCTCAATTCCCGTTTTTTGGTGATGTGGATATCGGTACGGCTTGATGTTGATGAGGTATGATCTTGCCTTGACTTCTATTGTATGCTCAATTTCCCCATTAGGCGGCATCTTCATAGGTAGGTCTTGAATTGTTTTTTCATGCTTCCGAATTAAATCTTGTATCTCTGGTGACTCTTCTCTGGTCATATTTACAGATAACATTTCTAATTAGTGACATTGTACTACATAAGCAGGTGCTCCTTTTCTACTCAACTTCATCATCTGAGATGATTATACAACTTCATTTTCTAGTTCTTGGAATCCGGGTAGTTTGTACTTTTGACCTCCCCATTTGAATTTTATAAATTGTACTTGATGGTTGGCGGCATAAGTACCTAAAGTCCGTAGCCATTGGATACCTAAGACTACATCTACTCCTCCTAACGATACCATGAAGAACGGAGACTCTAGATTAAAGTCTTTAATCTGCAAATTGACCTTATGGCATTTCCCCACCTTTTCAATCTTCTTACCATTATCTACCATCACTTTCATATTTGGTAAGGGAAATGAAAAAATATTGAGTCTCTTTGCCACGGTTGCATCTAAAAAATTGTGTGTGCTACCAGAGTCGATGAGAACCACTACATTGTTCTTCTTTACGTGTCCTTTTAGCTTTAAGGTCTGAGGTTGTGATATACCTATCATAGCAGATAGTGACACTTGGGAATACTTCCGTCATCTAGTTCTGGTGAGAATTCTGGGGCATCTTCTATTTCTTCTATGTCAGAACCTTCACTGTTTAAATCATTGGTTGCTTCACAATTATATAGGTTCTTTGGTTCTTTTCGTTTAGCACATCTATGTTTGGGGTCCCACTTCTCACCACAGCGTTTACATTTACCCTCTTTTATCCTTTGCATTTTCACATTAGATTTTTCATCTTCACGACGATGTGGTGGAACATATCTTGTATTATTTGAGTCCACATAATGGGGTATCTTTCGTCTTGAATATGTTTTTTCTGCTTTTGACCAAAATATTGCTTCAGATTTCTTTTTGGTTGTTTTTGCTTTCCGTCTTGCTACTTCTATTGATGTAATGTCATGTATTTCAAGTTCTGCTTGTAAATGGGTTTTGAGTCCTGAGACGTATGATTGAATCAGACGAGATTCTGGTAACCCAGGTACTCGTGTTACTAAGGTGTCCCATTCTTGAGTGTATTCGTCCACACTTCCTTTTTGTCGCAACTTGATGAGTTTTGAAAAAAACTCTTCTTCTCTTACACCTTGGAATCTTTTAAAGAAGGCATCTTTAAATTTTCTCCAGCTAATGACGTGTGTTGTTTTTTTCCACCACATATAATAGTTATATGCTTCTCCTTCCATTTTCATGGATGCATGCCTGAGCTTTTTGTCATCGTCATTGATGTCATATATCTCAAAGTATTCTTCTGCTTTATTTATCCATGCAACATTGTTTTTTTCATTTCCATCGAATTTAGGCATCTCGACCTCTACCCTTCACAGGTATGTTGCTAATGGTTAAGCGAAAAAGGAGTGTTGATTGGTAAAGGTATCCCAGAGTTTCTTGTTTGTAAGGATTGTGTTACTCACTTCTTGGTGGGGTGTCGCTGATTTTCTTGGGGATTCAACCTTTTCATGAGATTCTGTTAACTTTGTTGAGTCTAATGAGATGTGTTCTTGATTCTCGTCATTTTCTTTTAGTAGTTGTTTGGGTGTACAATTCATCTTTTTACATAGAAGTTTCAGCATTGTTAAGACATCTCTGATGTTTACTTCTGTTTGGACATGTTGATTTTCCATCTTTATTTCTATTCGATTTGTCATATCATGAAGATTTTTTATTTCGTCAACTTGCTCCCCAAGCTTGATCTGGAATTCATTTAATTTTTTACTGACCTCATCATGGTTGTTATTTATCTTATGCTCTGAATCCAACAATTTTTTTTGAAAATCTGCCATTGTCATTGTCGACATTGAGCGGGTTTGCGGGGGCGTGTATTTATCTGCCAGCTTAAATTCTTTTAATTTAATTAATTAAAATAATTTTTTAATTTTAAATTAACTTCATATATATATATATATATTATATATAATATATAATATAACTTTAACAATTAAATAATTTAATTAATTAATTAATATATTTTATTTAATATATAATATAATATATATATTTTTTATATTTTATATAAATTAATTTAATGTATATGTTTCACGTTATATATATACAAATAAATGTTATATGCTGTGTATATATTCAATAGTTTCGCTAACCGTCACGTTTGTTGGTGGGGGGTCACCTCTGTTGACTGTTCAAAGGAAAAACAAACCTCCAGCTGATATCATTGCAGAGATTACCATGATGGCAGTGGTAGGTCTTCTGGGCAGTTGAACAACAGTTGGACAACGGACGGGTGTTGGGCAGACGGAGCAGATTATGAAAATGTGTGTGAGTGGTTTCTATAACAGTGTGCAGGCTGCGTTTGTAGCACTGGAAGAAGGGTTTTTAACGTATCCGTAGAGGAAATGTATGCGTGGAGTGGAATAACAGATGTAGGGATCATGATGGTGGAGTCGCGGGCGATAGACAAGGCAGACGGTGTGTGGAGAGGGCGGACGGGGTGTTAATAGTGAATATGGCAGTGGACAGAAGTGATACGTACATTGATAGCAGTGGATGGATGCCTAAACCAGTACAGGCGAGAGGATTCGACCACTCTGATACCAATGAAGCATAAAAATTCTAGACAAACAGAAATATATATATAGCAATATTTTATTAATAAATGAATTAACAGATGATTCTGATTACAATGGGGTTCCTGGCTTATATACCACCATGGACACCCTTTGGGAAAGGGCATGATCTTATGATCATACCCTTTCGTCTAACTAAACCTAAAATTAAATAATAACCCTAAAATTAACTAATTTTTTACATAACAGCCATACAAGCTCTTCTTCAACCTACACACTAGTTTCTCCTCCCCTTTTACCTCATATCCTTGAGGCTGCTGCATATATATCTCTTCCTCCAAATCCCCATGGAGAAAGGTTGTTTTTACATCTAACTACTCAAGATGCAAATCTTCAACTACTACTAGACTTAAAATAGTTCTGATTGAAGTCATTTTAACAACAGGAGAAAATATTTCATCAAAACCAATAACCTTTCTTCTGTCGGCAAACCCCTTCACCACAAGTCTAGCTTTTGTACCTCTGTTTTCCTCCATCTTCTTCCTTCAACCTGTAAACCCATTTATTCTTCAATGTAGTTTTTCCTGCAGGAAACTTGACAAAGTCCCAAGTCTAGTTATGCATTAAGGAGTCCATCTCTTCTTCCATGGCTACCTCCCACTTCTTCTTGCTTTCAACTTGCATTACTTCTTCACAACATTCGGGTTCACCAGAATCAATCAACAATAAATAATATAATGAAGGAGAGTATTGTTCAGGGGGTATACTTATTTTGGTAGATCTTCTAACACCACTTTCAGGTGTTTGGGGTGCCTGCTGTTGTTGTGGTGGTTGCTGTTGTGGTTGTTGATTATTATTATTTTCAGGTGCCTTTACTTTTTCATTGATTTCATCAAGAACTGTGTATTCCTTTTTTTCTTTTTCCTGTTTCTTTTCTTGCAACTGATTCTTATACAAGACCTTTTCATTGAATATTACATCTCTACTCCTAAATATTTTGTGATTTTCAAAATCATATAAGCGATTAACCAAAATCCTTAACACCATATCAAATAAAGGTACATTTCTTTGACTTTGCCTCAAGCTTTGTTCTATTTTCTTTATTAATATGGACAAAGGCCTCACAGCCAAAAGGCTTTAAAAAAGAGTAGTTTACCTTTTTACCTATCCATGCTTCCTCTGGAGCACCACCATCCAAGGAACTTGAAGGCCTTATGTTTATTAGATAAACAGCAATATCTACAGCATCTGCCCAAAACTGTAAAGGCAATCCTGCATGCAATCTCATGCACCTTTCACGCTCCATGATTGTTTTGTTCATCCTTTCTGACACACCATTTTCTTGTGGTGTTCTTAGAACTGTCTTCTCTCTATGAATTCCATGCTCTAAACAGTACCTATCAAACTCTTTGCTGCAATATTCACCTCCATTTTTTGATCTAAGACACTTCAATTTCTTTCCTGTCTCAATCTCAACCAAAGCTTTCCATTTCTTGAAAGTATCAAATACATCAGATTTATTCTTAATACAATAAATCCAAGTTTTTCTAGTTGCATCATCAATAAAAGTAACATAATAACGAGAGCCACCGAGAGAGGATACCTGAGCAGGTCCCCATACATCTGTACGCACAAGGAAAACACAAGTAACTTTAGTTTGTTTGTTTCTAAGATAGCTACCCATCTTAGTGGGACTAGTAGCTCTGAATGGACACTAGTTTTCCTTATAACAAAATGGTGGCCCCACTAGGGAGTGAATAGTTTGATTGTTAGTTACTATTGTTTGCATTATGAACTACAGACGGAGCCTGAAGTTAAGCCAGCTAGCCTTCGAACTGCTTTTGCTATGCAACTTCAAAGTAGATCAACGCTGCTTCAGTCAATCTCTGGGTTAGTTTATGAACTGAACATCTGACTTGCAAACATCCTAAGTGCCCTGGTGGTAGCTCAAATAACCTCATTAGATAAGCCCCTATACTTTGTGTTTACCATCTATCATTAGCTCAACTTAAATCCCTGAACTTAGCTGCAAACAGTGAGTGAAAACCAAGCTCAGTCTCATCCCTGGACCATCGTACTATCTCTCATTGGCAACCTGGATGTATCACACCTACCATGTGTTGCAAGTGAGATGCATCTCTGTTTCCATGTGTTATAGGTGCAATGATTGAATGAAATTGTTTCTGCCTCCAGATTTTGGTTTTTCCTTCATTGTTTTCAGCTCTATTCAGTAGTTTTGTTGTCTATGATCAGTATATCATTGTTGAAACTCTCTTCCTTTGCATTATTCAGCCTCCATTGATAAAGAATTGTGAATGTTTTTTATGTATTTTTCATCATTTACAGTTCTCCTTTGCAAACAGTAGCTTAATCAAACTGTCGTCTTTTGATTTTAAAGTGTTGCAAGTGTTGTTTTCAGTCAAAGAAAAGAGTATCGTAAAGTCTTCCTCTTTTAGATATTTGATTACACTTGTCCATTGTATTTTATTTGAATCATCAATTCTTTGAAGTGTCGAAAGCAATTTTCAAGTCAAAATTGAAAGTGTCATCTAAATCTTCCTTTCGTTTTTGAAAAGAAATTGCTAAAGTGTCGCTTTGAAGAAAGATAGTTCAGATCTGTACTTAGTTTTGTTTTTGTCATTCTCACATTAAGGAAACTGAAAAACAAATACATGCATGTGCATTTGCATTTAGACTGCATGCGGAAATTGATTTAGTACAGTGCATCTTAGTGTGTTCTCTCTGCTCTATGTTGAAAGAATTTTACTTCTCTTTCCTTAGTAGCCAGGATTTTCATTGCTAAAAGAAAGTAAATGATTGTTTATCATCTTAGATTGCATATTTAGGAATTGTATATCTACATCACGCAGTGAACCTTAAAGGAAAACTTCTTAAGAAAGATCAACTGTAAAATAAACCTCAATGAACATAAAAATGCTTTGGAACTTAACGCACAACATCTAGAAGTCTAGGCTAGAGACGTATTCCAGCGTTGTAAAGCCTGGTAACTATCGTTTTCATCGTAGGTTGGGTGATTCGTCCTCTTTGATACGACAAGTTCCAGTACGAACTTGTACTTCCACGTACCGTCGAGTATATATTGGGAGACCACAATAGGCTATATCCTTTATCCTTAGGAAGCCGTGTCTGCCACCCTATTGATCGCAATACACTGAACACAGCATTCGAGAAGATTGACTATCATACGTAAAAAGTATTCTACAGTTTTGCGATTGGTTTGGTAATCCCTCTGTCTAGATTTCCAGAGTAGTCACTTTCGTTCCTTTTCAGGCTCCTTAAAAGAAAAGGTCCATCTGAGCACTTGTCACTTTAGGCTCATTAAAAATCGAAGGCGACTAGAGTCATTTTTAACTTTTTCTGGACTCCTAAAAATTGGAAAAGTAAGTTGTGTCAAAGCGTCATAAAATTTATTTTAATCAGAATAACATCATTGTTCCCTCATTGGTCTTAGGTTGAGAAAATAGAGTCCGCCAATCAAGGATTTCCCCTTGGGGGAATCCTAGTCCTTTCTCTTCTTGGGGAGATGTTGGTGCTCCACATATGGCTACATTGTCCCTTCCATGACTCACAATTTGCCTGCCAATATGGCTTTTCTTGACCTCTGTCATTCAAAACATTATAATTCCTCAGCAATCAAATCAACAACTAAATGATATTAAAGTCGCTCCCCCACCTTCTACTTCGTTTGTTTCTCCCTCTCCTTCTTCCTCTTCGCTTGGTGAAGCTAGTAACACTAAAAGCCAAGTAACTGAGAAGAAGAAGAAAGGGAAGGAGAAGAAGAAGAAGAAGCCAACGGTGAAAGGGGGCAACCATGCATCGTCAGGAAAAAATCCACACATTGGACCATCCAAACCTAAATCTCCATGTGTCATTTCCAAAGAAGACCACTATCATCGAGACTTTCCTTGCATCCCACGGATCTTAAGGGGCTGGTCTCCCCGCTTGCACAATCCGATGTCTTCAACCTCTGACGATCATATTGAGAGCACACCATC
This sequence comes from Pinus taeda, assembly GCA_000404065.3. Lineage (NCBI taxonomy): Eukaryota > Viridiplantae > Streptophyta > Pinopsida > Pinales > Pinaceae > Pinus > Pinus taeda. Next base: position 176,496 of record APFE030657977.1, read on the forward strand.
AACTAGTGAAAAAGAAGTCAACGGACAGAAAGGAAGATCTAAATTTCCTTGTAGACTGTGTGAAGGCGATCATGCCCTCCACCGTTGTCCTTTCATGGATGAAGCTCAAAGAGTCTTGGATAACCATCCTGCTTCACCGCGGCGACTTCCTCCTAGATACAAGAAAATCTTGCCGAGTCCATCGCTAGTTGACAATTTGACTGACACACCTTTGTTGTCAGTCGAAGCACCTATCATTGAAGATAAACCCTCTGAGTCCACACCAGACCAAAGTCAACAACTCGAGACGGTAGTCGACCCAGTCTTGTCTTCAGAAGGTCCACCTTCAAATGATACAGTCACCAAAGAGAATGAGAAGGACATCGTTAAAATTCTTTTTGTTAACATAGAATCTGATGAACATGGGGGCAATCTACCCGTTCCTTTACTGCAGGAAGGAAGTTTGTTAGAGATTCATCTGGTCATTTATTCGGTCCCTCTTCCAAGAATCTAGTCGTTTCCTTCAATTGTAATCTACTAGAGAGACCCCGCCTACCATCTAATGTACCATTACGAATCATAGTACAAGCTTACAGAATGATCATGGCTAGTACTATCATAGATGAAGGGGCTTCCGTGAGTATCCTTTCCTCAACTACTTGGAAAGCTCTTGGTTCGCCATCGCTTCTACCTGAGATTTCGAATCTGTCAGGCTTTAACAAAGGAACCAATTGACCTTTAGGGATCCTTCCAAATTTGCCTATAAATTTGAGAAGAAAAATCGTTCATCTAAACCTGATGGTAGTCCAAGGGCCTCTAGATTACAATCTACTCCTCGGGCATGACTACATTTATAGCATGGGAGCTATTGTTTCCTCACTCTTACGAGTGATGTGTTTCCCGTATGAAGGCAGAATGGTCCAACTCATTGACCAGCTTTCATTCCCTGGTTCAAACACGGCTACTAGTCAAATGCCATCCCTAACTAATCTTTTTTCACAAGGAATGTCTCATCAACCTCCAGTCCATCCACCTGATGAGCACGAGTGATTCGATGAATGTGACTAAACCCAGGGGGCATGCGCCCCGGTCTACTTTGGCAGGAAAACCCCAGGGATAAGGTAGGTTTCTGCGTGGGATATATGACTAGTCTGACACACCCATCCATTTAGGAAAATGGGATTAGACTGGAAAAGGATTCCCTCATCAAACGTTATGTGAGTGGAAGCTCCCACCATTCACCTTTGTCTATTTCAATGGACAGAGCCAAGAAAGTGTTTTGTCTGCAAATGCAGACGAAACAACCTTGCTTTAATGCAAGAACTTCCATATGGTAAGCTATAAATTCTACTTCTCTTTATACCTGGGGGCATGCAAACCTTTTTTATGCAAGTGAAAAGCGACCAGCGTAACTCTAACCCCGTAGTTTATACTAACTTCAACTGCTTAAGTTAGGTGATTGGTCTAGTCAACCATTCACCTTTGTCGAGACCGACAGAAATGGCAAAGTAAAAGAAAGGTTTCCCGTTGAGAAGCTATCCTACCTAACCTCAGTAGTTCTTTAACCCCTAGGACAGTAGTTGGTCATTCCTAGCTTGCATACAAAAGGCTCTGGAGCAAACTTGCGCATGGGGCAAGCTCCCTAAAAAATGAACCTACTAATGAGAGACATCCTTATTATACGACTGGCATGAGCAATGTTTCCGCAAAGTTCAAGCTTGTTAAAAAATAAACCTAGCTATGAGCATATGTTCCCCCACAGTTCAAGCTCGTTAAAAAATGAACCCAATTTCGGTAAATAACCTTTGTGATCGCATTACTATCAACTTTTGAGCCTTGGTCGTGTTCTTACCATCACCTCCACTTTTTAGCCGATCATACGCCTCCACTTGATTGTTTACCCTTTTGAGGAACAACTGCAACGAGTGATTCTATTAGCCACCTTCTTTACACTGTTGTGATTGAAAAAGTTCCAACTTTACCTGGAACCAGTTGCTACTTGGAAATATCACTCGTTCCTCAAAGACGAGTCTCTTTTAAGCTCTTTTTAGACTCGTAAAATATAAAAAGATTGCCGAGAAATTAGCCTCTCCAGCTCGTTAAAGTGATTGGAAGTGCCATCCCTCCTCTATATTTTAATATTTTTGGACCTAACGGATCATTACACAAAAAGATCAAGTGTTTGTCTTTCTCGGCTCGTTAAAGTGATCGGAAAAGTCATCCCTTTCGTATTATTTTATAATTTTTCGGACTTAATGGATTATACTACAAAAAAGGATTACTGGAGTTTCCTTTCCGTCTCTTTTCAGACTCTCTAAAACTGAAAAGGACCGAGTTATCTTTGTCGTTAAACTCATTAAAACAATAGCGACAAACTTGTCCATTACAGACAAGAGCGAGTTTCACTGTCGCTAGGCTCGCTAAAACATAGCGACAGGTTTGCTCGAAAGGCAAACTACAGAACAAGCATATGTTATCCTCCTCAAGCTTAACAAAAATAAAGAGGTATTGGTCAGAAATGACTAGGAAAAAATTAGGAAGAAAACTTGAAGAACTTCATTGGTAGCAGGTCGTTCTTGAACATGACACTTTCACTCCATCACCATGATTGAGTCGGGTTGGGTTATTCCATTCACCGATCATATCACCATTGGTCCTCTGTACCATCCATTTTTGGGGTTAATGCTACCAATCCATTTTTAGTGTCGCTGATATGTTCAAGAGAAGTTGCTCAGAGAATTCACCAACCCAGCCTACGCCTCATCTGCTGCAATACCTTCACGCCCCATTCTTTCATGACCGCCACCCTGAACCTTGTATCATCAAATCATTTTCACCTCCACAAAATCATTTGCTCCATTCTGTGTCGTAGATGTGGGATTCATTAAGGCCCTCCTATGACGGGTCACTTCTTTTCGACATCAGCTCATTATCCAAGAAGTCGACTTAGGAACAACCCTTTCAGTACTTTGAAGCTTGCATGCCTCAATGGCAAGTTTCTCACTTCCAGCAACAAGTTTACATCAATGGCCTTCGATCGAAAGATTTTACGTGGTGTTCGACATCGCTCATGTATTCACACCACGCGAATTGTACTATAGTACCTTGAGGGTCATCATCATTATTGGTAATTCCTCTCACGCCTATTAACAGCTTACATCATTGGTTGGTAATCAAGTGGTGTCTTTCCATGTTCCACATCAGGAAATCTTTTCATATAGATTGACTTGTACTTCAGGCGAAGATTGAACAAGTTTGAATACCCCGAATCGAATTTCATCCATCCAGGCTACGATATATTCAGGAAAAATAAAGACATCAAATGTACATCATAGCTGCACAGATAATCATCCAAGCCAAGGGATGATGGCTCTACCAGAATCATCAATCTGCCACACAGACGGTTGTCTGTCCTATGTACATGAAAATGAATTTACAAAGCTGAGAATGGGAATGCCTGCCTCAGCTAGATCATGAAAATATTATGAAGATAATGTATTGTATTGTATCTTATTACAGGTCACCTTCCAGTTCAAAAAACCTCGGCTCCTCATGATAAAGCATTTCACCCGACATCAGAAGATTTATGACCTCATGCTTTAGGGGGCAACTGTTATAGACATATTTGGGCACTGCAAACCCAATCACCTATGTCCATAAACCAAGGGATTCTAAACCCCTTAAAGTGTTGTTTCATACCCTAAAGGAACAAGGTCAGTTGATTACATCATTTCCCAGAAGTTCTCCCTGAAAAACTGCTCAGAACTGGTCAAAACTGGACCATACAAACTACTCCATGCTAAGGGTGCGATGCATCTCACTTGTCACATGCAAAGGGTTTGATGCATACTAAAAATCCCTTCTGTAAGGTGTGATAAGCGAGAACAGACAAATGGCAAAGGCAGTTTGCTAGGTGGAAACCCAAAGAATCTTCTAGACACTACTCATTTGACACTTGCCTCTCTAAATTCGCCTAGGGATGAGTAAGAGATCATGAAATCTCCAAGTGGAACCAAGAACTATTAGTGAAATGACATTAATCAAAATCCCAGAAGTTGACTCACCCACCTGCAAATATCTATATATGGATCCCTCATCCTAGAGATCCAGAGGCTTGAATTTTGTATTTTTGTAAAGAAGTGTTGTTGCTTTCTCTGTGAAACATTGTAGTGTTGGGTGATCTAGCTTTTCATGAGGTGAAGAGGGCTTTCATGCTGGGAGAATGGCATTGGTTTAGACCACTGGGTTGTAATCCTCTCTTCTACTACTTCTATCAATAAAGCTATTTAATTTTTCCTCCATATTCTTGTATATTTCTGAATCTTGTATTGGTGTATGCATTTGTATGGTTAATATACATATGATCCTATATTGCTTATGGTTATAGATCTCTATGCTTTGATGGTATTATGTTGCTTTGACTCTACAAGTGTTCTTTGAAGTGGGACAAGTGAGGAAAGAGTGGCAAAGCTCTATCAAAGGGGGGAGGAAACAAGCAAGGAGCCAAGCAAAAGACTGAGGTTGGTACTCTCTGCTTCTCTATCATCTATCTCTCATAAACGAAAACACAAGTAAATTTAGTTTGTTTGTTTCTAAGATAGCTACCCGTCTTAGTGGGACCAGCAGCCCTGAATGGACACTAGTTTTCCCGATAACATGCCATAATGTTGCATCTGCTCCTTTGGAAGTTAAAGCATTAACAGAGTTAGAAATACCATTGCATAAATACAATGTACCAACCTTTTCACCTTTTGCTATTACCAGGGCTCCTTTGGTGACCTTCCAAGCTTTATCTGTGAAAGTTGTATCACAACCTTCATCGCTTAACTGCCCTGTTGAAATCAGATTTTTCTTCAGATTTGGAACATGCCTTACCTCCTTTAGTAGCCATTGGTTTCCATTCTGTTGTTTTAAAAGAACCTTACCAGTTCCAACAATTTTATAGGGTTTATCATCACCCAAATGGACTTGTCCAAAATCTCCTTGAACATATTCATGAAAATATTTCTTATCAGGTGTGGCATGGAATGAGGCCCCTGAATCTACCACCCAGGAATCAGTAATATTTTCGAAAGAAAGAATCAAAGAATCTTGTAACACCTCACCTGTCGCATTTGCTTCAAGATTGTTTTCTTGTTGTTCATCTCCTTCTTTTCCCTTCTGAGATCTACAATCTTTCTTTAGGTCTCTTTTCTTTCCGCATTTCCAGCACACTATCCCCAATCTGGACTTGGATTTGCCTTTCCTTGATTTACCACGATATCTTGAGCTCTTTCCTCTTTCCATTTTTCTTCCCCTAGACTTTGCACTCAAAGCATTACCCGATGTCTCACCGGAGATTTTCCATCGCATTTCCTCGCTAAGGATAGCACTGATAACATCATCAAACTTTAAAGTTCTAGATCCAGAAACAGAGTTACTAATGGCCATTACTAAACCATTCCAACTTTCTGGTAATGAGCACAAGAATAACAGAGCTCTAACTTCATCATCAAAGTTTACCCCTATAGAACATAACTTACTTGTAACAGTATTAAAATCATTTAAATTGTCTGCAACAGATCCACCTTCTGACATATTCATATTAAATAACTGTTTCATAAGAAATACCTTGTTTGAGGCCGAGGGTTTTTCATATAGTTTATCCAACATCTTAATCAAACCCTCTGTCATTGTTTCCTTCAAAATGTTGAAGGTGATCGACACTGTGAGGCACAACCGTACTGTTCCGGGTGCCTTTCTATCAAGAAGGTTCCATTCTTCATTTGTCATACTCGTCGGCATCTTTGTTTTTCCGCTCAATGGTAGGTACAAATCTTTCTGATACAGATAATCTTCCATTTGCATCTTCCACAGCGAGAAGTTTTGGCCATTAAATTTCTCAACCCTAAACTTACCATCTTCCACCATTGCTCCCACTTGAAAGAGGAACCCTTATTTCCTGCGAGTTTATCAGCCAAATAGGCCTTCGGTTCTGATACCAGTTGTTAGAAAATTATATATTATGGAGCAATGGAACACATAGAATATTGCATAAACATAAACACAGAAAACGCATAAAACCAGAGAGACACAGATATACGTGGTTCACCCAATTTGGGCTACGACCACCCCGAACAGTCAGTCCTTCCTTTCTATTATCCAGCAAAATGAAGAGATACAACCTACAGCAAATCCGTTGTAATATCCTCCGTTTTCTCACCTCTCTGTTTCTCACTCAGAGAATACACATCATATTACACAACCTCAATACAATGCCCTCATACAAAAAGACGGGTTGCCTTCTAGGGCAAAAAACCCTAAACTAAACATAAGTTCTACTGTCAGATCATCCGCCTAATGAACAGCTCAGATTGACTAGAAATTACTATACTTTTACAAGGCAATTTTACATCTATTTTTCGCTTCGGAGGTGCTGCCCCTTGAACCCCCGCCGGGGGACCGCTGGCCCCCGGACTCCCCAGCCGGGGGGGATCAGCACCCCCGCGTGGAGTGGTCTACAAACATCCTGGGTATACATCTGGCTGAAACAAAGACCTCTAAATAATCATGCTCCACACCTAACACTCATGTATTAATAAATGGGCTCAGGAAATCTAGGGAACTGTCTTGAATTCCCTCCCCGCAGTGTGCACTATGCAAAAGGGTTGGTTCACTCTCAGGTTCATCATAGAAGAACATGTGATCTAGGTTCTCTCGAGATACTGGAACATTGAGATAGATCCATTCTTATTGAAGCACTGGTCACCTATGTTCAACCATGACTGTGAACAATTGAGTGTTGGTCCTATCTATGTCCGCCTCTTAGGCCTGCCCCTTCAGCTCTGGGCTAAATAAATTTTCTGTCTCATTGGTGATGACCTTGGGTAGTGTTTGGATTTTGATAGGTCATTCTTTGAGATTTTGTGTGGATCCTGGTTCATCTAGATACACAGGAAGGCTTGGTGGAGAATTTGACTCTGCATTACCAAGGTTTCTATGAAATCAAATACTTGATTATCGGGGAGTTCCATTTAGACATCATCGTTGTCACCTGGTAGGACATGTTTATAAATATTTCCCTTTACTACTCTAGGAGAAATGGTGCACGCTCTCTTATATCTCTGATGTTTCAGTTACTAATGGCCCATCGATTGTAGTGGACAATGAAATTAGATCTCCTACCTCGACTCACCAGGACCTTTCTTCAAATGACGACATGACATCATGGGAGGGCTCTCATCCTGCCAGGGTTAGTGTGCATAGAGATGATGCTGGATCAAGGACATGTTGACTACTTACCCCTGATCTATCGGGTAAATATTCCATTTCCACTCCTTTTACATTCTTCTTTGTCTCTCATGTCTCTACATCATTGCCTTCATCTTCAAAGCTTTTTTCTGGTAGTCACATTCCATTAAAACAGTTGGGGACTCTTTCCAGACTAGTGAATACCCTATCTACATGTTTCCCGATACCACTCTCTACTTTTCAGGCCCAAAGCAAATCATCTTCATAATTTGGAAAGGCTCATAGATACTTCCTCCGATCCTTAGCCCATACATCCTCCGAACCTATTACCCTCTTCGGTCATGGGATAGGTATGGGCCCTTTCTCGTACTAAAATTCCCAAAATCACCCGCAGAAGAAAATCTCATATCTCCAAGGCCATGAATTAGGCCAACCTAGATATTTTTGCGAGCAGACAACTATCTCTGGAAGGGGTCCTTAGAGCAATGCAAGCCCCATCATCGATTCCCCCATGAAGTAATCCTTCAATTGTAGAGGGTTGTTTAGGCCCTCAAAAAATATAGCTCTAGAGCAGTTGATTCTATCAAACTGTCTTGACATCATTTTTCTCCAAGAGACTCTCGGGCCTATTCAAAGGTTGAGCATACCCTATCAAATTTATTCAAGGGATGGATTTTCTATGTTATTGACATGATGGGCTCATTAGGGTGGTCGTTATTGGGTTCAACCGAAAATATGTTCAGATCAACAATATTTGGGGGCTTCACAACTATATTGCAGTTGATATCTTCTCGGAAGAACTCGATGTATCATTCAGGATTTCTGATATTTACAAACCATGCCATAATCATGTAACCTTCTGGAATGACATGATGAACAAATTCTTCATGAATACGAACTGACTCATTATTGGAGGAGACTTAAATTTATCCATCGATAGGGAGGAATGTTGGGGCCGCCACACTCAAGAAGACACCCTCTCAGACTATTTCTCCTAACTTTTGGATTCTTAGAACCTCATTGACATTAATATGGAAAAAAACCTACCTATCTGGAGAAATTATCGAGTGGGGGAGGAAGTGATTGCTACAATATTAGATTGTTTTTTATTAAGGAGCCCTTCCTGTAACACATCCCTTGTTTTAAACAATGGGTCGGATCAAGTGATCAATCAGATCACCACCCCATATTTCTCCAGCTGGCAAGTCATTTTGACAAACCTAAAACCCCATTCAAGTTCAATTCAATGTGGCTAAAAGAGGAGGAATATCGAACAATAATATTTGACAATTGGAGGAAGTGTGTGTTTCAGGAGGACAGATCCATGGCCTCCGTTGGGCATGGAATCCCCCCAAAGCATGTTTTGGGGCTCAAAGCCCAAGTTTTGAGTGATATTATTGTAAAGCTCCCTGAATTGTGGGCGTGAAGTGTATGTTAGAGTCATAGGGTTGTCCTCCCTAAGTTTGAATGTAATGTCAGCCTACCCATGGTCCGCAGACCATGGGATTGTATAAATAGAGCGAGGCTCTAAGTTGTAAAGATCATCATCATAAAATCTAATGGATAGAATAAGATAGTGAAGCATAGAAGAAGAGTCTAAGTGCATCTTAGGTCGTAGTAGTAGGAAGAGGCTCTGCAGCTAAGTGCGCCGAGGCCTAGTAGAGTCTGTAGCTAAGTGCACAAGGCAGAATAGAGTCTATAACCGAAGAAAGAGAATAATAAAGAGAAGTTTTATCTAAATTTCGTGTATTTGTTCTTGATTTATTACATGTTTGATCTCATTTGCAACTATACTATTTATTTACTGTGCACACTTATATGAATTATGAATATTTTTAAGTATAACTGAAAGCATACAACTAAGCTAATTTAATCAACTAATATCGGGCTAATAAGGACTAGGGTAATAACACTGTTCAACCCCCGAGTAGGGCTGTGCGAAGGCAGCATCTCAAGTTGTAAGGTACGGGTAAGTGCGCGTAGCAAAGTGTGCACAGGGTCGAACTGCAGACAACTTGAAACCATCAAACATCTCCAAGGTGCGGAAACCTGGTTCTAGCACCCTCCCATACTACTTTAGGTGAGACCTCAGTCTGTGCTCTGTGGACTATTTCCGAAAGGGCCAGTAGTACCGGTATTTGTTTGGCTAAATCACCTCTGAACCTGGGTCAGGCCCCAACAAGCCAACAAATGGTTCCGTTGCCAGGACTGGGATCTGCATAAGGGATGTTTGATGTCTTGTCACTGGAATCCAACAAAGAAAGAAATTGAAGGGTGATTAGATAGAAAGATTCACAAGTTCACGGTGCAGGAAAACAAGAATCCACGAGTATCAAAGGAATAGTGGTTGGAGCGCTACTTATATACCGAAATCCAAGAAATTTTATTTGCATCCTTCCCCTCTGAGTTGTATGAGATGATCGTGAAGCTAGCAGATAGCCAGGGAAGGTGTAGGCTCGACAAACCAATTATGTGGACTCTAGAATTGGTGCGCAGACTAGAAACATTGGAAGATAAGATCGCATGTGTTGTAGACCATTGGCTCGATTGGATTATAGGAGGGTTTATCACCAAGTTCGTGGTAGACACAACCGTGAGCTATAGCGAGGCAGAACAATGCTTCCTCAAGGGACCGCGAGGTAAGTACATTAAATCATTGAACACTTGGATTAAAATGTTATTGTGTGAAAAGTGGGTTATGCAAATAAATTGATGTTTGGGGCTACGCAGAGTGGGAAGATCTATAAAAACGAAGTAAGCGTAGAAATAGAAAATAGCCCCTTGATTTCGCCGTGGTAGGAAAGTGAAAAAGAGCTCGCGAAAGTTTATCCGAGAAGTGCGATCAGTCTAATAAGGCAGTGAATTCTGCACATACCACCCCCAGCTACACCGCCACTAGTTTCACCATCATCACCCCCATCTTCACCCTCACCACCTGCGCCACCACCACAGTTCAATATGGTGAGCGCAATAAAATTGTCGGTGTTCAAAGGAGTAGGGAACAAAGATCCGAACCAATTTTAGTTTGTAATAAAGGTTGTATGGGAAGCACAAGGAGTCATGGATGACAATATAAAGAAAGCAACGCTGGTAAGTGCATTGCAGGATTGCACACTAACATGGTACATTAAGCATTCTAATGACCATCCAAACGTGGGGATCATAGATACCCAGGCCATGCTGAACAGGGAATTTAGCAGGCCAAAATCAGAGACACAATCGATTATTGTGTTTAAGGAAATCGCGATGCTTCCAGGAGAGACCCCATGGGATCTGGATCAAAGATTGAAGAGTATGATTCGTGAAACCAACATGACCTTGACGGATGGACAACACTACGCATATTTTGTAGCATCACTAACACTGCATTTAAAGATGGTGTTGTCACAGTAGAAGCTATCCACCCAAGTTGAAGCTTTGGAGATTGCAATGAGACTGCATGATACCCCAATACAAGATCCTAGCCTGGGAGTCCAAAAAATCCACACGCAACAAAAATTTGTGTCTAGAAATGCAGAGTTTGAAACAGGACAGGACAACTCGACTAGAGGCACGTGAGGAGGTATGGTGCATAAAATGCAGAGGCCAGGGGCATGACAAGGACCACTGTCAAGTCTTCGCGAACTACTTGGCGGGAGGAGGGCCGATGCCATTAAGACAAGAGGCACAAGCAGGACTGAGCGCGATTCCTGCATTATGGTGCATGATTTATCAGATAGGAGGAAAACACACTACAGATCACTATCACCTATTGCAAGAGTATTCATAGACGTCCCAACAATTGTTTTGTAACTTTTGTAGGTCAGTAGGCCATGATGAGCGCACCTGCAAAAGTTCTGAGATGATGATGGATCAGACTCCTGCCTATAGAGTGCAGACTGAAATGCGAGCCCTCGATCCAAATGTAGGGATTGCATGCGCTTGATTTCAGGGGCACGGATAAGGTCAAGGTAGAATGGGACCAGAAAAAGGTCATGGACCACTGATTTGTTACAATTGCAGAGGACCAGGGCATTATGCCCACGATTGTACAAATCCAACAAGAGCATCATGTTTATATTGTACCCAATTTGACCGTGAGATGGAGGACTGCCCCACACTGATAGCGAGGTTGCGTGATAAAGGAGTACTCCAGCCTCCCTTGACTTAGAACCTACAAATCATGAGATCTGAGTCGCGTGAAAAGGACCCAAATGTAAACATCGTGCTTCGAAGTTGTATCACAATAAGAGATGACAAAGGTAAGCAGCCATAAGAAAGTGCGTGGGTTCACAAGGCTCCTATAAAGGAACCTGAATTTGATTTGGGGTGCACGAAGGAGACATTCATGGAAGCTAATAAGAGCTTCATGCAGGCCTCCACTTCAGGTAGTAAGGATCAACTAGAACCAGGGATGGATCCTTCAATGCTCACTACCATTCTAGAGACATGCATGAAACCGCTGTGCAACAGTAAGGCTGTAAAAGCACTGCAGGAACTTATCACTAGGTGCGTTGGGTTAGGAGAACCACGCATAGTCCAAAAACTTGGAAATCATGCATTACGAACAGGAAGGAAAATGAGATTGACTGCACAAATCGGAGAATGCGAAATGGATCAAGTAATTCTGAATCTCGGATCGGACGCGAATGTACTACCAAAGAAAACATGGGAACGCATGGGTAGGCCTGCGTTACAATGGTCTCCCATTCAATTGTGAATGGAAAACCAGCAAAAGATCCTACCAATGGGAAGATTGCAGGGGATAACAGTAGACATCGAAGGTGCAAACGCGCTTGAATATTTCGAAGTGATAGATATTGTCAATGACAGTAATCCCTATCCTACACTACTGGGAATAGATTGGGCCATTGATATGAATGGAGTAATAAATCTAAAGAAGAGCAAAATGATTTTTGAGAAAAGTCACTACACGCAGTGGTACCTTTAGACCCTGTGGAAGCAACATGCTACACAGAACCGGTGCGCGACGATGATAGTGATGATGATCTCGATTGTATCTACAAGATAACTTCTCGAGAGCAGGATTCGGTGAATCCAACAGCAGATGGTAGGATTTCGTGGGATCATGAAAGTTGCTACACTTCGAGTTCAGGCGAAGAAATAGAACGATAGCAGAACCGGTTGCACGAGGTAACCATGCTCAATTGCAACATGATGGTAAGATCACTGCACTGCATGACAACAGAGGTAAGGGATCTACCTATATACGACGGGTTGACAGCGGTGGATGAATTCCTAAACAAATTTGAAAAAGAAGTGCCAAAAAAGCAACGGTTTGATGCTCTAAAATGGGCACTACACGCTACACCCGCAAGGTGGTGGAGTACGCACCAGCAGAGTTTCAGGGACTAGCGCAAATGCAGAAAGATGATGCACTTATGATTTGGGAAGCCTCAAATGAGGATGGAAGCCTGACATGATGGATGAAATAGCCTATGTGCCCACCTTTCCAGATGGGTATAGGTGTATGGTACGCAGCCCGCATGAACGCACACCGCTCTCACAATAAAAAATAGGAGCAACAAGAAAAATCAGGCAGGCCAAGTGCATGAATGGCGAAGTATGATACAACCTAGCAGGCCTAAAACCATACATGGGGAAGACTTTGACAAGGTGTGTGAAGTGCTGAATAGGGTCCACCATGTGAAACGCACCGACTGGGACCTGCGCATACCAGCAGTTGTATGGGCTTATAAGACTATGTGCAAAACTCTGACTACTCAAGCACTTCCAAAGTTGAATTATGAAACAAGGGCTAAAATCCCTGTGGAGCAGGTGAAGCTGAGTCTACACGTAATAGAACCCGTAGATACGATGATCCGTGTGGACCAAGATGAAGAAATCACATAGCTACGCGAAATAGAACATATAAGGCTTGAGGAAGAAATTCGACGGGGAAACTTAAGACTTCGCGAACTTGAAAAAGACGAGGTACAGCTAAGGGAGAAAAGCGCTTAAATGGACATAGAGGTCAAGAAGCTAGAAAACAAAATAAAGGAAGCAATTCTCGTCAAAAAATCGAGAATGGCAAGGCAAGGTGCGTACAATCATACTGACAAATTGGAAAACTATCATCGTGAACTGGTTAGTCTGTTGCCTTGGCTTGGACCACGTATCGCCAAACGTGGTGACCAGGGTAGCACATTGCAAATAGTAGAGTGTGCGATGCCGATCACCACAATGGAAGATGAGGATTCTCTGCGAACCATGCTGGAGGATGGGATGGAGCCCCGCACAGGTGGTGTGACCACCTGACTAGTCATAGGAAGAACAATCTTAGTGCTCCAGGCAGTTGAAAGGAAGTGTGGGACTATAAAATATTCCACCTGAGAGCTATGCGATATTAGAAAGGTGTGCAAAATCATAACATCACAGGGTTCGTGACCACGCATGGAGGGCTATGTTGCTGCGCGGGTTGGCTGGGAAGTGACTATTGGTGTCACTATTGATTATGGGATGTCCGATTTGAGGCCAAATGGAGTGGGCAGCGGGCATTTAAGACGTGAGTTATGGGCAAGATTTCGGAAAATCTATTGCCAAGAAAGCATTAATGGCCCGAAATTGGGGGGAACGGTCGAAATCAAATTTGAAAGGCACTATAAAACTCAAAGGGTTGGCCAGTGAACAACACTTATTCATTTGAGAATTGAGCATTTGAGCAAATAATAGAGTGTTGAGAGCTGAGCGATAATTGAACCCCTAAGTTCACGAGAGATAGAATATAGTCTAGAGATGATGACGGCCACTAAGGATGGGTTGGGAATTGAAGAGTTAACCGCCGACAAGGCTGTGCAGACCCAAATGGTGGGGGATGTCCCAGAAAGCACTGGAGGGGTGACAGAAATCCCCAAATCACCATGAACACCATGGCCCAAGAAGGATAAACATGTGATGGGTCCAGTACACATGTCACGGAGGAATCCGTGGCACGACAAACTATCCATGGAAGATAAAGGGAAAGCGATCACAATAGAAACAGATGAGGAAGAAGAAGACTTGCAGGCCCTGATTTTTGCAGCAGCAGAAGAAGAAGACATGGAGGAGGATATCCAACCATTGCGCTCTGCAACAAAACTGCCAGAGTATGTCCCTTCACGGAAAGGGAAAACTACAGTACTAAAGGACCTGGACGAAACAAAAAGATCACTCCAGACCTCGCTCCTCCCCGATGGTATTGTATTTGAGGGCACGCACCTAGGTCGCATGCCAACCATGAAATTTGAAGACTGGGACCTCGTTGATAGCGAGAAGTTCTCGCACCTAGAGACCGGGAACTTAATGAAGCAGAACACCGAGGGGGCAGTGATTACATTAAAGCCGCGAAAATGGTTGCGCTGTGTGGAAAAGGTCGGGTTGCTGCACTTGTTATGGATACCACATTTCCACCACATGCCCATCACCATTTTCATAATCAAGCAGCTACTCTGCCTTATGCATGATGGTTATTTATGGCTAGAGGAGCCTATTCCCATCGTGGTAGACCTCATTCACCATATCTCTCGACTCCCTTGTAAGGGAAAGGACCCCGCGACTATAGCTGGAAAAGGTAGCATTTTGGATCTTGCAGAAGCCATGAAGGTAAATTATAAGTTGGAGAAGAAGAAGAGGGGCATGCCATCTCCAACATTAAGGATGAGGGGGTGCGCATAGCAAATCAACTCCTGGGCGGTAAAATTATGAGAAAATGTAGCGTCGATGAGGTATCAGTGCCGGCGGTCGTGCTGGCCGAGCAGTGCGCGGAGGGGGTCCAGTTCAACTAGGCCGAATTCCTCTATGAGGAATTTTTGACAAACTATCGTGAAGCCCAGAAGCAGGGTAAGACATCCACTACGCGTGGGTCCTCTTATCCATATTACTAGTAGTGGAGGACAGTCAGTTCCCCAACACTGACAGAGAGTTACCAGAGGTTGCAAAGTATGCTTCTCTCTGGGCCATCAAGGACGTGAAATAGATTCGTGACATAATTTTATGGGTGCTTGTGGAGGCGAGCATCCAGATGTGGATCAATAGTAGGCGACGCTTGTCACCCACGGTGCACAATAGTCTGCAGAGTTTTGCAGAATTCAAATCTGATATGCACAACATCTATATCAGGGTGCGAAAGGATCCAATGAAGCAATGGATGAAGCCACCATTTGTAGCCATTGACAACGCGATTGTTACTATCTTGGAGACATGGCTTGCCGAATGGCAAGCTCCAGACCTGGCAGAACTGGAGAAGACAGTAGCCCAAAAGAAAAGGGATGATGCTAAGTTGTGTGTCACTCATTTAGCAGAAAAAAGGCGGAACGAAAAAGCGACAGCTGAGGTAAGGGCAGTGCACGAAGCAGCACAGAAGGGCACGGAGCAGAAGAAGGCCACAGAAGCAGCAGCAACAGTGCAGGCAGCAGAGGTAGCAACAGCACAGGCAGACAAGGGCCAAGCAACATCCTTAGGGTAGGAGGCAGGAGAAACAAAAATAGCAGAAGGGAGTGCGGAGCCAGGGACCGTGTCCACACAGTTAAAGCGGTCGTGCATCATAGAGAGATTAGGCCCAAGGAAGAAGGTCAAGGCCTCGAACTTGGCCATTGACCCGATCACCTTAACCGAAGGAGATCTCCATGACATCGGCGAGACGGTTTGCGATGTCACAAGTGAAGCGCTTCAGGAATTCATGTAGGAGCATCATATTGTATTAGGGCCCCTCAGGGTGCAGTTGTAGGAGTTACAGGTGCGGCCCCCTCAGGAAGGCACCTTGTCAACACATGTCACCATAGGAACTTCAGCGGCAGAACAGATGTTTTGCACAAGGATGGCAAACACAACAGTGTTTCTAGAGGGATCCCTAGTGTTGTCTAATGCGATGGATTGACTATCGCTTAGCATGATGAAAGACCTTGGCCTTAACTCGCCTGCCCTTCCTCAGGAAACATTATATCAGTTACAGGATGAGATAATGGCAGAGCTGTGGGCTAGGGAGAGCCGCACGATCCAGGTTCTTAGCGAGCAAAAAATAAACATAGAACAACTCAGCTTGTAGTGCGATGAGTTGGTGTCACAAAATCAACATCTGGTGCACATGGTAGATGACACTTTCCGACACGTCCTAGAGCTAGCCATCGCAGCAGATCTACCGGTAGAATTCTAGATCCGTAGTTTTGCAAGTGGAGTCTATGACGCCAGAGAAGAGACAACAAGGGTGCAGCTGGAGTTGAATCTCCAGATCACCAAGCTGCGGTTGAAGGCGCAACCTTCCACTCCCCCGGAAATCAGAGAACAACACGCCAGTGCTATTACAGCAGGGTTGGAAGAAATTGGAGGTGCAGTGCACGACTGTACAAATATGTTGGAATAGGCACTAGAGGTCCTCACGAATTTGCAAGAGGACCCCAACATCCAGCGGCTGCAGACAGAGGCACATGAACTCCAATAGTTGTACAACAGCATCAGAGGAACTACACAGATAGTAGTCCTCACTTAGCAACTTGTGAGGATGCAGCAAGCCAAGGCATTAAAGGAGCAGGTGGATGTGGCGTTCCATAAGGAAGCAGTTCTCAAAGCGCGCGTTCAGCCATGGATTGACGAGGCCTTCACAATCATGGAGAATATTGAAGGGAAGCTCATACACATTTAGGGGATGCATGTGCAAATGCAGAGCAGCGCGCCAGAAACATAGGTCTCAGAAGAACGGATGCAGCAAGTTCAACAAGCAGCAACTTAGTGCGTTGCGAATATCAGGACCATTCGGGACCAGTTGGAGGGACTCCACACCAAGATCGATGCACCGACAGAGTGACTCGAGGGTGAGTCATGATGTTTGTGTTGGGGGCTTGTTTGGCATGGAATCCCCCCACAACATGTTTTGGGGCTCAAAGCCTGTTTTGAGTGATATTATTGTAAAGCTCTGCGAATTGCAGGCGCATAATGTATGTTAGAGTCATAAGGTTGTCCTCCTTAAGTTTGAATGCAATGTCGACCTATCATCATCATAGAATCTAATGGATAGAATAAGATAGCGAAGCATAGAAGAAGAGACTAAGTGTGTCTTGGGTCGTAGTAGTAGGAAGAGGCTCTGCAGCTGAGTGTGTAGGGTGGAATAGAGTTTGTAACCGAAGGAAGAGAATAATAAAGAGAATTTTTATCTAAATTCCGTTTATCTGTTCTTAAGTTATTACATGTTTGATCTCATTTGCAATTATATTGTTTATTTACTGCGTGCATTTATATGAATTATGAATATTGTTAAGTATAACTGAAAGTGTACAACTAAGCTAACTTATCAACTAATATTGGGCTACTAAGGACTGGGGTAATAACACTGTTCGACCCCTGAGTAGGGTTGCATGAAGGCAACATCTCAGGCTGTGAGGTACGGGTAAGTGCTCGTAGTGACGTGCGCGCAAGGTTGAACCACGGACCACTTGAAACTATCAGACATCTACAGGGTGCGGAAACCTGGTTCTAACACCCTCCCATACTACTTCAGTTGAGACCTTAGTCCATGCTCCGTGGACCGTTACCAAAAGGGCTAGTAGTACCGGGATTTATTTGGCTAAATCACCTTCGAACCTATGTCAGGCCCCAACAAGCCAACAGCCTCCCAATTCAATTAGAATCTACGCAATCTAAAACGAAAAACCTTGGAGTGGATTAAAGGGAAAATACTAAGGCATGAGGAAGCCCTAAAGAAGATTGAATCGGAACTGGATTAGTTGGAACATCCTGGGGGGGGTTACTCATCCAATTCATCAAAACTTCACCTCATTCACCTAAAAATGGAGAGGAGGCGTCTTTTGGAAGCAAGGGAAGAGACTTGGAGGCTAAAAGTAGGGTGATTTGGCTCTAGGTTGGAAATAACAACACAAAAATTTTCCATCAATTTGCTAAGGCTCGGAAAGCTTACAATACCATCTAGTCCCTTGTTGACGATGCAGCCAATAGAATATCAAATTTTGGTGACCTAGCTAGAATGGGAGTTCATCATTTCCAATCGCTCTTCTTGGCCCCTCGGCAAGCCTCCCTAGGGGAAACCATGCAAACAACACTAGCCCTCCCCATATATACCACTAATGAACAAGGACGAACTTCAGGAGGCCGTTAACCATGGAGGTTGTCCTACATCGGTTCAAAAAGGATAAAAGCCCAGGTCCAGATCATTGGACTGTAGAATTCTTCCTTAGTTTCTATGAACTTCTTGGACAAGATCTATTGAATGTTGTAGAGGAATGTCAGACATTGGGCCAGATGTATCATGCCTTCAATGTGACATTCATCGCACTTATTCCTAAATCCGATGATCCTTCCTCATTCACTGATTACCACCCAATCTCGTTATGCAATGTTATAAACAAGATTATTGTTAACATTATCGCTAACAGGTTAAGACCGATCCTATTACGTCACATATTAGAAGAGCAATTTTCCTTCCTAGAGGATCATCAAATACATGAGGCCATTGCAGCTACACAAGAGGGGCTTCACAACATCAAAACAATGAATCTTAAGGGCATGACCATTAAAATCTATCTCTCCAAGGACTTTGATGGAGCTAGTTGGCTCTATCTCAGACTGACTCTCACACACCTGGGCTTCCATATTTATTTTATCAACTGGATCATGTGTTGCATCACATCAACATCATTTGTTGTTTTTGTCAACGAAGGTGCTTCAAATTTCCTCCATGCTGAGAGGGGGCTTCGTCAAGGATGCCCACTATCCCCCTTACTTTCCCTCATGATTATTGAAGGACTCATTAGACTGATCCACAAGTCAATCAATAGGGGGACCCTCAAGGGGATTTGAATCGGGGGTATGAATCTCCTCTCCCACCTCTTGTTCGTAGATGATGTACTAATCTTCTTGGATGGCTGGCGTAGTGACTTTGTTGAAGTCAAAGCAATACTGGACACATTCTGTGTTTCCATAGGTATGGCTCCAAATCATCAAAAATTCACCCTTACGTGTTGTGAGTGTTCAAAAATTGAAATTACATATGCTCGTAATCTTTTTCCCTTTCAAATATTGCCCCTCAACAATGGGATTAAATATCTGGGTTTTGAATTGAAACCTAATGATTACATCAAGGATGATTGGATGTGGCTAGTGGCAAAAATTGAAAAGAAAATAAAATATTGGTGTCATAAGTGGCTATCCAGAGCCGACAAACTAGCTCTCATCAAATTAGTATTAAAAGCCACTCTTGTTTTTGAATGTCCCTCTCTTGGATCCCTAAAGGCATTCCAAACATTATACACTGACTTTTCTGTGGTTTTTTATGGAGGGGGGGGGGGGGGGGAAGGAAGGGCACATTTTTGCATGGTCAGATGGGACAAAATTTCCCTTTCGAGGAAATAGGGTGGATGGGGTCTAAAAGATCTATACTGCTTCTCATAGGCATTGGTTGCCAAGATCGGATGGAGACTACTCACAACACACAGCCTTTGGACAAACATGGTGCAACATAAATACATTCATCCATTATCTATTGAGGAATGGACCTGACTCCCAAATAAATATAGAACTAATATATCCACTATCTGGAAATTTGTTCTCAAATATTTTCCCATCATTTCCTCGGTCCTGGATTGGCATATTGGCTCTAGAAATCATGTTAGAATTGGCATGGACCCATGGTTAGGTTGTGGCAACAATCGCACTCTCCCATCGGATCAGGTGCCCTTCCTATCCTTGCACAGGATCAAATATTTGAATCAAATTGGTGACCCGAAGCATTCCAATATGTGGGGTCAGCATTGGTTATCCAATGTTGATCTTCAGATACCTAAGATATGGCACAATGCGTGGGGGAATATACCAGAGCACTATCTACGTAATGCATTTTCCTATTCAATCATGAGGATGAATTTTTGTGGGCACTTTTTAAGCATGGATCATACACCCCCAAAGATGATTACCTAGTTACCATTACCACAAGGGAACCTGACTCACTTAGCTGGTGATGGAGGCACCTCTAGAAGTTGAAAAGACCTGCAAAGTCCAGGCTTCTTTTTTGGTGTATTCTGGAAATAAATTGCCCGCTGGTGACAACCTAAAAAAGCGGTCCTTCTGCGACCCCTCTTGGTGCGCATTATGCAGAGAATCTGAGGAATCAGTTGAACACCTTCTTAACATGTTCGGTTGCATGTATGGTCTAACAATTTATTTACCAGGGATTTTCCTTAACCATCAACTAGCGGGGAGGAAATCTATCACAGGCATGGGAAAACTAGTGGAACGATTCACCATCACATAATATTAGAAATATTCCATTGCTCACATGTTGAGGCCTTTAGATAGGTCGTAATAGGATGATCTTCCAAGACTCTACTTTCTCTCTAGAATGTACAACAACTCAAATATCAATTTACAACCTTCTCCCAAATGATGAATCTTTGCACACTCCACGTAATGTCACCTTGGAATCTATTGATTGTTCCATCCCATGGGCATATTTTGATGGCTCCTCTCAACAAGGTCGATGTTGTGGGGGAGAATTCTTACACCTAAATGATTCACATCACTTTAATCTCAAAGATGGTATGGGACAAGGCACAAACAATTTTGCGGAATTACTTTATCTTAAACTTCTTCTTCTATTCACTTGTAACAGGCCTGGTGAAAATTCCATGTAATAAAAGTTAATAAAGGAAAAATAAGACCATGGTTAAGGGACACTTATTCCAAGTTGAATGTTGGGTAGGAAATCCTAGTGTGGGTGTTCATTTGGTTTATTATGGCTAAGGAAATTGGCAGATGCAATGGCAGAGGTAATGGCAAAGGCATTAAAAAGGAAAAAATGAATTTTTGGCACATTTATTTATGAAAATAAAGGAAAATAGGAGAAAAGGGAAGTGAAAGGCCACAGGTTGCATGTGAGCAGGAAAATGAAGGAAAATAATGGAGAATGAAGAAAATGGAGGCCGCATTAATAAAAAGGCTTATGAGGATCAATTGGCAGGCTTGGTCAGTTCATTTTTGGAGCTCTCTCTCTCTTGGGCACTTAGAGTTTTCTTGGAGCACTCTGGAATAGGAGCAAGGAAGGAAAAGAAAGTAAAGGAAAGGAAGGAAAGAAAGGATCAAGCAAGGAAGAGCAGGATCAAACAACTTTTGTAGGAATACTTGCAGGTAAAATATTGCATGTGTGTTTTCCTAGTTGGTTTTGATATGCATGGTTTTACATGTTGGTGTATGGTTCTCTTGTTATAAGTGGCATGGTTTTTCCGGGTTATGACAGTGGTTTTCAGCCTAGCCTTGCCTTTTTCCGAACATCATGGTGTGTTGGGATGTTGATATCGGTTTTGAGCTTTGGAATTGCTAGAGGGATTTCAAAATCCGAGGCAAAGGTGGTCTCAAGGTTCATTCCCAAAGGCCTAGGAATCCCTTGACCAGTTTTGGAAGGATACATAGTAAGGCCCAAGGGCAGAGTCTCAGTTTAGGACCTAGTGATCTGATCTTGATTGCAAGAAAGCCTAAGAGACCGGTGTCTCAGTTTAGGGCCTAGTGATCCAGTGTGGATTGTGGTAAAGCTTAAGAGACAAGGAGACAGAAAATTCCTCAAGGATATTGATAGATTTCGGATGGCATTTCAAGTTCGGTTTGGTTTTGTAATCAGAGCACTAATTTTGGTGTGATCATGGTATGGTGAGGGTGGAAGTGGTTTAACCTCTGGATTTCATTAGTTTTGTTTGAATTGGATCCATGAGATCCCAAATTTATGCTTGGAATATGGAATGGGGGTGACTGGCTGAAAGAAATATTTGGTTAAGCCATGTCTACGGTCAGGTGGTACGTGGAAGTCTCGAACCTAGTTCAATTTTCCTATGCTTAATAAAAACTAAGTTCTCTTTCTTTTGTACTTATTATATATGTGGATTTAATGGCTAATATCTCACTGTTATTTTCATGGTTTAATGCTAGTTATAATCATGGTTATATGATTGGTTATTTTCATGGTTATTTCATGTATTTACTTGTAACTGAAAGGATAATGGATGTAAGACGTAATTGATGTCATAACAGTTCAAAGGAGAAGGTGGTTATCCGTCTTGTCATGTCTCGTAAGATTTTTTAGTCATTTATGCTATGTCTTGTATCCTAGACCTGTAGATTATATTGATGCCAAGTGTTTGACAGAATGTTATTCCCCATTGGGGATGGTCAGTCCTAGTGTTGGAGTTGGTTTCTGGTTTATTAGTCTTGTCATAATGTGTTTAATGGATTTCAGAAGTTAGAAAAACTTCTAGGCAGTAGCCTAAATTGTGGGCTTGAAAAGTGCCTTAAATCCCGCGAACTTTGGCACAGGTCTGCTGGAAATAGTCCCTAGAGGTAGGCAAACATGCTTATGGGAGCGTCCAGATGTTTAATAGCTTAAAAAATCAGTGGAACCCAGGGGCATGATACCTGTGTGGTTGGGATGGCTCCTAGGAGTGTTGTTGTTGATGTGGAAGGTATGGTTGATGTGTTTTTGTCGATTCCACTTCCCTAAGGTCACCTAGGAGGTTGAATCATATCATAGTAGCCTCTCATCACATGTTTACCCTGGTTGGTCGGTTACTTGGGTCGTTATGGGAGGAGGGTGCTACATCGCTCTTGAGAAAAATTGTAGATGTATTCAGATCTTTGGTGATTCAAAGGTGGTGATTGACTAGTTTACAATGAAATCCACATGCCGCACACACACTCAGAAGTATATTGGATGAAGTATCGTACCTCAAGTCTCACTTTGATGCCATTTCCTATCATCATATTTATAGGGAGCGAAACTGTGTTTCAGATCAGCTATCCAAAGAGGGTGTGCAACAAGCGTTTGGTGTTTGGCATGTGACAGAGCGGGATGGTCCTAAACACTTCCAAAACTATCATCGTCATTTCTTAAAGGCTCATCCAGTCCCCGATGACTTACAAGAATGATCTCGGTTCTTTCTTGTTTTGGCTCTACATGGTCATATACATATCGACTCATGCATAGTACTCTGGGATTTCTAGCTCCTTCAGCTTTTTCGTTAAAAATGGAACTTTGCTATTATATTGACATATGCGTATTTATGTATTATACAGTAAGATGTTTTTAGACAACAACGACTGATATGTGACATCAAATGAGCTATGTTTTTAACATGATGACCTGAACTATGCAACATTTAATTTTCATTACTTTTATAATGAAAGTTGTGATTTTTCCTGGGGAGAAATAGGTTTGAGGTCTATTATGAAGCTTAGATTTTTTTTCTATGCAATTGATCTAGATTGGATCATTATATAATTTGTCATCTATTTCTATTCTTTCAAAGTGGAAACAATTTGAGGAATAATCTTGTAGAATCCATTTCATCAGTGGGACCAAGTTTGGAGAATTGAGGACTGAAACAATTTGGGGCTATTTTGAGGCCTTAAATGACATTTTTTGGGGTAAACTTT
The DNA here is from genome assembly GCA_000404065.3 of Pinus taeda. NCBI lineage: Eukaryota > Viridiplantae > Streptophyta > Pinopsida > Pinales > Pinaceae > Pinus > Pinus taeda. The sequence goes on from APFE030657977.1 coordinate 200,103, forward strand.
CTTCCCTAAGAATTGAACTTGGTTATTTCGTTCTACACTTGGAGACTTTTCCAACAGTGTAAGAATCATGTCAATTAGAGTTCATATGCAAAAGTCGTGCTTTCCAAAAGTTGACTTATCATGTTTGACCATAATGGAATGAGTGGATCCACGTTGGTCCCCATTACTTATGGAAAATGGGCTAGCCATGTGAGGACTATGAAGAAGACTCTAGAAGGATTAAAGTTGTAACTCTAATTGAGAGTTGAAAGAATCAACCCTGATCCCTAGTTGATTATTGAGCTATGTTATAATTGAGCACTAGGAGGAAAAAGGGTTCCATTTTATTCCATTGTTTCTTGTTCCATAGTAGAGCAGAACAATTGGGAGTGGGAATAAAAGAGGGTAACATAGAAAGTTAGTGATTTGTAGTAGCACATCATGTCACACGTCTCAAATGACTCCACAAAGAGTGTCATGTCCTTTGTACTTGCATCATTTCCATTCCAAACAAAAGAGCACATAGTAGCCTCACATCTAAGTCGAGATTTCTCCCATAACGGTTTCCCAAATAATATATTGGTGTTCATTGTGGTTAGTGTGTGATGGTATTTTATTGTTCTTTATTTTCTAATTTTATCTATTTCATATTTAAACAAAAAACTAATAATTAACAAATCTAAAATCTAAAAAAAATTAACCTACATAATATAAATTTTAATTTATTTTTATTAAATCTATTGTAATAAATTGTCCACTAAAATATTTATGATTCTTTATTCATCAAATATTATACATAAAACAAATGATATTCAATTCATTGTTGACCATTAATTAGTTAACCTTTAACTTTAAATAAATTTATCAAGATTTACCTCACATTTTCTAAATTTATTAAAATTAAAAATATTAAAAAATTTAGTAGTATTCCTTTATACATATATAAAGGAACAATTGAGTCAAAATGTTGATGATGAGATTTCAAAGGTGGCAAACTTGCTCCGCTCAAGATTGTGACATAGATATGAATTCTTCGAAGGTCCAAAGACATGGAGTTCCACCTTTAATTGATAACAATCATGTGTAGTCTTTAAAGACGAGCAACGCAATCCGCTTTGTCTTTTAATTGGTTACAATCTTTAAAGATGGCCAATCTTTATTCTATTTTAAATTTTTTAAGGTATAATTAATTTATTTATTGTTGTTTCAGGGAGTGCTTTATAATATAGAATGGAGTGGATCTCACATAAAAATGTAAACATAAATGTAAATGTCAACAACTGAGTATAAGGTAGATCTCAACGTAAACATGTTAATATAAACATAATGTTTAATATTTAACATTTTTAATCTAATGTCGGCCCTATTAAAAAATCTAATTATTAATATGTATAAACACAATATAAATTTAAAATATAAAGAGGTCTAGGAACACTCAAAAGTGACGTATGGTAAATAAAAAATATATATAAATAAACTAGAGGTATGGTAAATAAATAAAACCTTCTTTTATATTTATTCCATAAACCTCTTTATATTCAGGAAAACTCAAAAAATATGTTTTATTTAGGTGAAGCCTATGAGTGAAATACCATGGGACAATTAATTATTAATACCATGGACCAAATACCATATTTATAGAAGAGGTATGGTAAATAAATAAATATAAAAGCGGTATAAAAATTTATGATAAATAAATAAATATAAAAGCGGTATAAAAATTTATGATAAATAAATAAAAATATATCAAATAGGATTAGAAATCAACATCTAATTATATACCAAGCCTACAGGCCAAATACCATGGTAAATAAAAGAGATATGATAGATAAATAAAATATAATAAACCAAATGTATAGTAAATAAATAAAACCTATTTTTATCAAGCAAAGTCTTTTGGTAGAAATCACATAAGAGAAATTTTGGCCTACGCTTTTCGAACCAACAAATGTGGCTCATCATCACTACCAGATTTATGCTTACTACAATAATAAAAAAAATAAATTTTATTTAGATGAAGCTTATGAGCCAAATTAATATTAATACCATACAATAAACATTATTAACACTAATATTATAATTATTAATAATATTTAGAATATTAATATTGTTAGATTTTAAGCTTCTGTGGCTGTCTTTTGGAAAATTGTGATTCAGGCTTCTATGATCCATAATGAATTAAACAAAGACTTTTGGTAGAAATCACATAAGAGAAATTTTTGGCCAATGCGTTTCAAACCAACAAATGTGGTTCATCGTTAGGAATTTATTTATTAATAATTTTAAGCACTTCTTGATGGATGTTAGTTAAATTTTTTAATAAATTTTCTTTAAGAAGTTATTACTAATTATTAATTTAATCAATTTATTAATGTTTCATAAATAATTAGATAATAAGGTGAGGAGAGAGTTCATACCTGGAATACTATACCTTAGAAGACCTGGAAGCACTGATATACCTAATCAAGGGAAGCCAATTTCCATCCCTATTGAGGTTATTCATACATTTCCTAATCCCAAGCGCCTCTCTGGTTTTCCTCTTTTGATAATGATCTTTCCTAGAGATAATTTTCACGCTCTCTAGACAAACATGATGATTGGTTTTCGAGGAGTGCTCTGCAAGGGATGAAGTGCGTGATCTCCCATTCTTGATATATGCTCATGTTCTTTAAGTATTTTTTTTAAGGAATGCCATGTCTCTGCAATATAACTTTTTCCGCAAGAACAATCAATATTATAAACTCCCTTAAGTTGTTGTTGATCAATGTTATCCTTGATAGATCTCATTCTTTACCTAATTGTTCCACATGTTGTAAACTACGTGAATATGTCATTCTTTCTTAGAACCTTGGTGATCTTATCTGTAACCCCTTGAATGAATGGAAGGTAAACTATCACGCAATTTTTTTAGGGCCCTTGGGGAAGACCTTTCCTTCAACTCTTTTTATAACTTTCTTAATATCTTTTCACTGTATCCAATATCTTTAAAGACAGAGGTTAAGTTCTTAATTTCCTCATCAAGGTGATCGGGGTCGGAAATTCTAAGGGCTCTAACAACAAGAGTGTTAAGGACCCCAAATTTTTGGGATGGATGATAGTACGAATCAACATGAAGATAGCTCTCAGTGTGGTTTTTCTTCTTAAATACCTGGTGTCCCAAAGTACCATCCTCCTTTCTGATCATGAGGACATCTAAAAAAGGAATTTTACCTTTATCTTCAAGCTCCATAGTAAACTTAATTTCTAAAGAGATAGAGTAAAGATGATTAAAAAAATTCTCAAGCTTCGTCCTACCATGAGTCCATTTTAAGATGGTGTCATCAACAAATCTTTTCCACCATGGTGGTTTCAAGGGGTATGAGTCAAGAGCCTTTTTCTCAAAATACTCCATGTATAAATTAGTGACTATTGGTGAGAGGGGGGAACCCATTGCAACCCAAAATATCTTCTCATAATAATTGTCTTGGAAATTGAAGAAAGTGGAATGCAAACAGATCTTTGCAAGTTTCATTATGTATGTATCAGTGAATTCTTTTATAACATGAACAACCTCATCCAAGGGGATCTTGGTAAATAAAGAGAGTGTGTCAAAACTAACTAAAATGCCATCCTTATCAACCCTCTTATTTTTTATAAGTTTTACGAAATCATTAGTTTTTTATAAAAGAGTTAGTGTTTCCAACTAGAGGCTTTAGAATTTTAGCAACATATTTAGCTAATTCATAGGTGGGGGATCCAATGGTATTAACTATTGGTCTCAGATGGATCCCTTCTTTTTGAATTTTTGGTAACCCATAAATCCTAGGCATAACCTCACAAGAAGGCATCAACTTCTTTTATTATTTTATCATCAATGTTGGACTCCGAGATTGCCTTCTTGACCTCTTTAATAATGTTTGGAATGAGATTGGTGTTAATTCTTCTATAACTACTGCAACTTAGATGATCATTCATTTTTTATATGTAATCATATTTATCTAAAACAACAATTTTTCCTCCTTTATCTGCCTTAAGCACCACAATCTTGTCATTATTACGAAGGGAATTGAGAGCAACCTACTCATCCTTGCTTAAATTACTTTTTGGCAGTTTTGCTTTTCTCATTATAAGGGAACATTCCTGTCTTAAAACATCTTTGTCGTCTCACTGAGTGCCATTCAAATAATGCTCTTAAATGGAATGCTACTTGGAGTAACGACAAACCCCAGACCCTTGCTGAGAATTTTAAGAGTATTGGAACGGAGCTCGAGGGAGGAAAGGTTAACCACTTTCTTCCTATGATCAAGTTTTGAAACTGGGTTATCAACAATAGTGTTGTTAGAAAGCTCCTTGCTACTAAAAACCGAACTAATAATTTCGCAAATTTTACTACTCCTACGCTTAAAATTCTCTTCTATCCTAAGGTTCTTATGCCTCCTTCCCAAGTTGGAATCAATGCGGTTGTTGTCATCATGATCGATAATCGGTTAACTAATTTATTGGAGCTGCTAACCTTGGCTTTCAAACAAAATCTGCACTCACCTTCTTTGCATTCACCTTTCTCAAACCTGAAACCATCGTTCTAGATAATCAGGTTTACGCGTTTGCTAGAGTTGCTAATCCAGTTTGTCAAACTATTGTGTGGCGCTCATTGTTTGATTCTAAGTTGACTAAGACCTCAGGGCAGTCACTGCTGACCTGGGCTTTCAAATGACAACTGCACTCACCTTCTACGCATTCACCTTTCACAAACCTGAAACCATCATTCTCGATAATTAGGTCTACGCCTTTGCTGGAGTTGCTAACCCCGTTTGTCAAACTGTAGCTATGACGCTCATTGTTTGATTCTGAGTTGACTAAGACCTCAGGGCAATCGCTGCCCTCTTCAAGAGAAACCCACGCTTCCTATGCTTCTTAAATCAACCCCGAAGTCTTTAGGAAAAACTCCCTTTCTTACTAAATCGTTGTTTATACCATGGATTTTCTCTGCACAATCAGAATTGCCATAAAAAATTGTGCTACCCTTAGTGGCTATGCCCTTCTTAATCTTATAATCGTCCTTGGAAACATCAGAGGCAGTAATCGAATCATTGGTGGTCATAGTAACATAGTGTACGATGTTTAAGACAACGCTGCCTCCCTGAATTACATTGTTGTTGCTACCATTAAAACCATCATGACAACCATATAATTCTTTGTGAAGACTTTCGCGCTTACTGCTCTTCTCTATGATGTTTATCCTGGCTAACGAATCCCTGGAGATAAAGTCGAAACTGAATAGCTCTCTGGAGTACTGGACTGGAACAGTGCTTGGAGGATTGCTCCCTAACCTGGAAAGCTTTCTGGACTGTCTTTCAAGAGCGATTTTCCCTTCTTTCTGAGCTCTGAGGGCAGCCTTCGCATCAATGGTCCTCCATAAATCATAATTAATCACGCTGGCTAACTTCAAATGACTAGCAAGTGCCGAACGACCGAGCTTGTCCAGGGAAGCCCTAGTTTTCTTGATCTCACTATGGATGAGTGCCAAACTTAACTTCAAGAATGAATTCTTATTATATATATTAAGAAGCTTGTGTTTTATACTAGCAAATGGCTTATTGTCACCACAATTTTTAATCTTATTGTCACCACAATTTTTCTGAAATTGCAGGGCAACAGCTTTTCTTTCCATTTTAACAGCTTTTCTTTCCATTTTAATCCTTGAATTTTTTAGAGAACAAATCTTATTCTATATATCTCCTCTTTACAAAGAAATTAGATTAGATTTTAAGCTTTACAAAGAAATTAGATTAGATTTTAAGCTTTTATGATTGTCTTTTTGAAAATTGTGATTCGGATCATTCACAGTGTTATATGCAAATCCCAAAGACGATCTATCTTCCAATAGAATGATAAAAAAGTTGGCTGACTAGAACCCTTTAAATACCTAGCGGATAAAAAACAAAAATCTCACTAATTTCAAAAAACTAAACCTAAACCTACATGAGAAGAATTAATAGATTAAAATATTTAAATTATTATATTTAATTGTACTTATTTTTATTAAGTAATATTCAATAACAATTGCTTTTAATTTTATTATCGGTTAAATCTATTTGTGTAAAGATTTTTAATTTGAGCGAAAGATAAAACTAAACTATCAATTAATAAATATTTACTTATAGAACTTTTTTTTCAATCTATAGAACTTTATTTAATATGTAATAAATTAAATTTCAACTTTAGTATCTTTTTATAGGAAACTTATTTAATCTATTTTTAAATAATAAGTGAAGTCTTTTTTATTACTAGAAATAAATTAATTAATAATTTTTTTTTTGTAAATTAATATAAATCTGTAAGTGAGAAATTAATTATTGATTTATTTATAAGTAATATTAAATAAATGAGTAACACAAATTAAATAAAATTTATTATATTTATTTTATGATGAACTATATAATAATTTTTATTGAATTTTTATGATAAATTAATTATTTAGTTCCTACAATGGTTTTAGAGAATGATATTTCTAGCCTAAGGAATGAAGGTAATATTTTTTCAATAGGTGACTTTAATGCTCAAACTTCAAGCAACTAAGCTATTATTCTAAGCAATCATTTCAACCCTAATCCTCTTTAGTTAGACAAAGACCCTACTCTGGCTAGTAGGTACAAAAGGAGCTCTAAAGACCTCAGGGAGAATGTGTTTAGGTTAGAGCTAGTCAAGCTCTGTAGTGCTCAGGATCTCATATTTTATAACGGTCTAAAGAAGTGGCCCAATTCTAGCCAGATGACCTGCATCCATGGGCTTGGTAGCGGCGTGGTAGACTATGTTATTTCCAATCTCCCTTTATACAACGAAATAATAAATTTTGACATCTTAAACGACCACGAGCCTGCCTCTAATCATAGGCCTTTACTTATAACTCTCAATTTTGTCATGCATAGAGATCCCATAGAAAATAATCCTTATAGCCAAAAGAACCTAATATTTGATAGAAATAGCCCACGGGGCTTTGGATTGACAGTGAATGGGTGCGTTGTTAAGGCACTCCTTGCGATAGGTCACCGATTCAAAATCCCCCGTGGGTACTTAGGTTAGTCTTAACGTAGAAAAAAAAAATATTTGATAGAAATAAAAACGATCTCTTTCTAAATGAATTAAAAACTAATTTGCTTTCTTTATCTAGTATAGACAACATAGAAGACCTCTATCATAATTTTACTACAACCCTCTCATATTATATTAACAAGTTCTCAATTGAAGTTTCAAATAATAAAAGAAATAGCAAAACCAACCCATGGTATGACAAATATTGTAAAAGTGCGAGGAGAGCAATTAAGGAAGTTGTTGCATCTCTTCAAATGGGCAAGATAAAAATATACAAAGCCCTAACTAAAAGGAAAAAGAGGCAGTACATTCGTAAAAGACAAGAGAATCTCTTACGCCTCTCTAAGGTAGATCCTAAGAAATTTTGGAGGTAGATTCTCACTAGGAAAACTAAAGATAATAATAAAATTGTTTTACACGATTGGAATTCCTATCTTCAAAAGCTTTATGAATCTCCAAATGTCATGGATAACTTTGAAACCCCGCTCACAACAAAAGAAGTTTTCTCATTAGAAGACATTGATTTTGGGGTTAAACGCCTGGCAAATGGGAAAGCTAAGGACATCGAAGGTTACTAGGCAGAAATCTTAAAAATTGGAGTTCCTGTCCTCATCCCCCACATCCACAAGCTTTTCAATCAAGCAGTCAAGCAAGGGTTCCCTAAACCATGGATTGAGAGCCTCATTATCCCTATTTTTAAAAATGGGGATACAAATAACCCCTCTAATTATCAGACCATTATGATCAACCCTCTCTTAGCCAAGCTATATGGTATTATTTTGGAAAAGAAGTTGAGCATATGGCTTGAAAGTGAAGGTAAGTAGGCTAAAGGCCAAACGAGTTTTAGGAGGCATCACTCAACAATAGACAACCTCGTTACGCTTAGGATCATTGTGGAGGAATGTCGTAAGGATAAATCCAATCTTTTTTGTTGCTTTGTGGACTTTAGAAAGGTTTCGATATGGTTCCTAGAAACAACCTTTGGAATAGATTAGAAGAGTTAAAGGTTCCTTTCGAGTTGAGAGTTGTCGCTATAAGATTATACTAGAATGTAATTTCCAAGCTAAAAAGCAAGGAGGGGTGGTCGAAAGATATTAAATCTAATCTTGGAGTTAAACAAGGTTGCCCCCTCTCCCCTACCCTATTTGGCATTTACATCGACAAGCTTGAAGGTTATTTAGAGGAAGCAGGTTGTGCTGGCACTATCTTAGCTGGGATAGTCATCATCCTTCTTCTCTATGCTGACGATATTGTTCTTCTCGCAAGGTGCCCATCTGATCTTTATAAGCAACTTAGGCTTCTTAAGGACTTCTAATCTACCATGGGTATGATTGTTAACACTGACAAAAAAAAAGTTATGATTATCAAATCCATGAAGGACACTTACGCTAATTTTATGTATGACAATAATAACTTGGAGGAAGTGTATTCTTACAAGTACCTAGGAATTGATATTCATCACAAGCTCAACTGGAACCATAGCATTGAGAAAAGGATTAATGGGGGGTGGAAAGCTTATTTTGGTCTTAAAAATAATTGTAAAACAACAAACCTCGTAATGTGGGATAAAAAGAAGTTCCTCTTTGAAACTTTAGTCACTCCTGTTATCTAATATGGCTGTGAGGTTTGGGGATGCAGCATCTCCAGAGAATCAGGGAGAAAGATTGATCAAATCCAGAAGCGTTTTATAACTTATAACCTGAAAATTAAAAGTAATACACCCTATCCTATTCTCCTTATAGAAGCAGGTATTTCTGCTATTGAGAGCATAGCTATGATTAGGTTTCTGTTGTACAAGCACAAACTCAATAACATAGATGATCATAGACTTCCTAAGCTAGCTTTAAATTCCAGCCAAAACCACCTAAGGCTCAATCGGGGGTGG
>APFE030657977.1:211643-225721 GCA_000404065.3 Pinus taeda
AATTAGAGAATAAGCTCAAGAGAGAGTTCATACCTGGAATACTATATCTGAGAAGACTTGGAAGCGTTGATATGCCTAATCACAAGAAGCCAATTTCCACTGATCTCATTTCCACCATCCCTATTGAGGTTATTCAGACATTTCCTAATCTCAAGGGCCTCTCTGATTTTCCTCTTTTGATAATGATCTTCCCTAGCGATAATTTTGGCACTCTCCACACAAACATGATGCTTGGTTTTTGAGGAGTGCTTTGCAAGGGCTGAAGTGCGTGATTTCCCATTCTTGATATCTGCTCCATGTTCTTTAAGTCTTGTTTTTAAGGAATGCCCTGTCTCTCCAATACAACTTTTTCTGCAAGAACAATAAATCTTATAAACTCCCTTAAGCTGTTGTTGATCAATGCTATCCTTGACAAATCTCATTCTTTGCCTAATTCTTTTGCGTGTCGTAAACTGTGTGAATATGTCCTTCTTTCTTAGAACCTTGGGGATCTTATCCGTAACCCCTAGAATGAATTGAAGGTAAACTATCCCACAATTTTCTTTAGGGCCTTAGGGAGGACCTTTCCTTCAGCACTTTTTATAGCTTACTTAATATCTTTTTCATTGTATCCTATATATTTAAAGACAGATGTTAAGTGCTTAATTTCCTCTTCAAGGTGATCGACGTTGGAAATTCTAAGGGCTCTAACAGCAAGAGTGTTAAGGACCCCAAATTTTTGGGATGGATGATGATACGAATTAGCATGAAGATAACTCTCATTATGGGTTTTCTTCCTAAAGACCTGGTGTCCCAAAGTACCATCCTCCTTTCTAATGACGAGGACATATAAAAAAGGAATTTTACCTTTATCTTCAAGCTCCATAGTAAACTTAATTTCTAAAGAGACAGAGTTAACATGATTAAAAAACTTCTCAAGCTCTATCCTACCATGAGTCCATTTTAATTTGGTGTCACCAATAAATCTTTTCCACCATGTTGGTTTCAAGGGGTATGAGTCAAGATCCCTTTTCTTAAAATACTCCATGTATAAATTGGCGACTATTAGTGAGAGGGGGGAACCCATTGCAACCCCAGATATCTGCTCATAATAACTGCCCTAGAAACTAAAGAAAGTGGAATGCAAACAGATCTCAACAAGTTTCATTGTTTATGGATCAGTGACTTATTTTATAACATGAACAACCTCGTCCAAGGGGATCTTGGTAAATAAGGATACTACGTAAAACTAACCAAAATGTCATCCTTATCAACCCTCTCATTTTTTATAAGTTTTATGAAATCATTAGTCTTTTATAAAAGAGTCAATGTTCCCAACGAGAGGCTTCATAATCTAAACAACATTTTTAGCTAATTCATAGGTGGGGGGTCCAATGGTATTAATTATTGGTCTTAGAGGGATTCCTTCTTTGTGAATTTTTGGTAACCCATAAATCCTAGTGATAACCTCACAGGAAGGCATCAACTTCTTTTTTATTTTATCATCAATGTTGGACTACAAGATTGCCTTCTTGACCTCTTTAATAACCTTGGGAATGGGATTGGTGTTAATTCTTCTATAACTACCGCAACTGAGATGATCATTCATTTCTTGTACGTAATCATCTTTATCTAAAACAACAGTTGCTCGTCCTTTATCTGCATTAAGCACCACAATCTTGTCATTATTACGAAGGGACCTGAGAGCAACCTGCTCATCCTTGCTTAAATTACTTTTTGGCGGTTTTTCTTTCTCATTATAAGGGAACATCCCTGTCTTAAAACATCTTTGTCGTCTCAGGAGAGCTCGTCAATCCCATTCCCAATATTACAAATAATGCTCTCAAATGGAATACTATTGGGAGTGATGGTAAACCCCAAACCCTTGCTGAGAAATTTATGAGTATCAGGACTGAGCTCTAGGGAGGAAAGGTTAACCAGCTTTTTCCAATGATCAAGTTTTGAAACCAGGTTATCAGCAATAGTGTTGTTCGAAAGCTCCTTGCTACCAAAAACCGAACTAATATTTTCGCAGATTTTACTACTACACTTAAAATGCTCTTCTATCCTAAGGTTCTTATGCTTCCCTCCCAAGTTGGAATCAATGGGGCCATTGTCATCATTATCGATAATCTAGTTAACTAATTTATTGGAGTTGCTAACCTTAGCTTTCAAACAACAACTGCACTCACCTTCTCTACATTCACCTTTCTCAAACCTGAAACCATCATTCTCGATAATTAGGTTTACGCCTTTGCTAGAGTTGCTAACCCATTTTGTCAAACTATTGTTCCGACGTGCATTGTTTGATTCTGCATTGACTAAGACCTCAAAATCATGATTTGACCTAAGACCTTATTGTTATATTCTAATATATATTAATATATCATGATCTATATTAACTCTAGGTATATATGGGAGGGAGGAACAAAGACATAGAGTGATAAAGGTGGAGAGATAGGGGGAGTGACAAGGGAGAGATGGAGATAAACTTAAGGATAGGAGAGAGGAGGAATGAAGAGAGAGAGAGGGAGATGAGTGAGAGATGTAGAGAAGGGTAAGAGAGGGAGAGGGAAACACAAATATGGAGGAGGAGAGAGAGAGGGAGATAGTGAGAGGATTGGAGGGTGGAGAGAGAGAGAGATGGGGGGAGAGAAAGCAAGGTAGGAGAGAAAGGGGGAGAGAGGAAGGATGATAGAGAGGAATTTCAGGAGAGGAGGACAGAGGGAGGAAAGAAGAAAGCCATAGAGAGTGAGAAGTGGAGAGAGAGGGACTGACAAGGGAGAGATGAAGAGAGAGAGAGTATGTTTAGGGGTGAGATAAAGAGACAAAGAAAGAGAGATAGAGAGAAGGGGGGAGAGAAGGAGAGAGGGAGGGATATAGTAACATAGTTGGAGAGAGAGAGAGAGAGAGAGGACTTGAGAGAGAGGAAGAATGAGAGACAAGACTTGAGAGAGAGGATGAGTGTGATGGGGAAGAGAGAGGATTGGAGGGAAAAGAGAGAGGGAGGCAAGAGAGAAAGGGAGAGAGAGGAAGTATGAGAGGGTGGACCTGAGAGAGAGGAGGAGAGAGTGAGGGAAGAATAAATACATAGAGAGTGAGAAGTGGAGAGAGAGAGGGAGAGATGGAGAGAGAGTGTGTATGTTTGGGCATGATATAAAAAGACAAATAGGGAGAGATGGAGAGAATGGGGGAGAGAGGGAAGGATATAGTAACAGAGTTGGGGAGAGAGAGAGAGAGAGAGAGAGAGAGAGGAGAATGTCAGAGAGTGGAGAGAGGGAGGGAAAGAGAGATGGAGTTGGAGGGGGGAGAGGGAGGTAAGAATAAACATATAGAGAGATAAAGGTGGAGAGAGAGAGAGGGAGAGAGGATAACAAGAGGGAAGAGAGAGAGAGAAGAGGGGGAGAGGGAGAGAAGGGGAAGAGAGAGGGAGGGATAGATAGATTAGAGAAAGAGAGTGTATGTTTTGGGGGTGATATAGAGAGACAAAGGGAGATACATATATAGATGGAAAGTGAAGAGAGGGAAGAAGAGAGAGACGGAGAGAGAAAGGGAGGGACGAAGAGATTGATAGATATGGAGTGAGAGAGCATGGGTGTTTGGGGGGTTAAGATAGAGAGACAAAGATGGAGAGATGGCGGTAGATATATATATATATATGTGGAAGGAGGAGAGAGGGAAGAATATTTATTGCACTAGATGCATTGGTTTCAATTTAGATGGCGATTTCTAATCCTATTTCATTGCTTGCACTAGATGCATTGATTTTAGTGTAGATGTTGATTTCTAATTATATTTGATTGCTTGCACTAGATGCATTGTGTTGGGTAGCGTAGGTCCCGCATAACAGTTTTGGGGCAGAAAGCCCAAGGAGTAGGATTAAAGTATTGTAAAAACTCTGAAGTATGCGGAGCGCAAAGCATAATAGATTGAGTCAAAGGGTATTCCGCCCGAAAATAATAAAAAGTAATGTAAATAGAGTCGGCCCACGCAAGGATCATAGGCCAGGGAAGGGTATAAATAGAGCGTGGCTCTATGAGGGAAAGGCAGTTCTTTGGAGGATGAAATGTAATGGGTTCTTAAGGAAGATAGTCTGAAAGCGTCAGTAAGTCCGAGTCGAGGGTTGGGTAGTAGGTAGAGGCTCTGTCGTTGTATGCGTAGGGGCCCGGAAAGTCTGCAGTTGTGTGCATGGACCCCTGTAGCTAAGTGCGCAGGGTAGATCTAGATGTATTGGTGGAGAATAATAATAAAGATAAGTTTGTTTCTGTAAATTATGTGTTATCGCTCATCTGTATTTATGGTTTACCTTTCTATATCTAGTTAATGTAAATGTGATAAGTGTATGCGAATCTGGGCTCATTTTGTGCACGAATTGATTATGTTAGTTAAATGTTTGCTTAAAGACCTTGTTGAATAACTCTGAATCATAAGAGTAGAACAACGCAGTAATAAGAAAAATATAATCACTCTGGATCGGTGCGAACAACGTAGAGTTGTAAACCAGTGCGCAAACCTCCCAGACCACACCAAGACATCCCTAGGGTGCGGAAACCTGGTTCCAGCACCCTCCCCTGCTACCTCGGGTGAGACCTCAGTCCATGCTCTGCGGGCTATTGTCGAAAGGGCCAGTAGCTGCGGGATTTGTTTGGCTAAATAACCCTTCCAAACCTGGGTCAGGCCCATAGCAGCCAACAAATGGTTTCGTTGCTAGGACCCGAATCTGCCTAAGGGGTGTTTAGGTGTGGGACGCGGGGACCCTATAGAGAAAGAACATTGAAAATTAAAAAGGATCAGGGACGGTAATATATCAAGGTAACAATGGTGAACAAAATTTAGTTACCAGTGTTTAAGGGAGCCGGAGGCGAAGACCCGAAACAATTTTGGTTTATACTAACATCAGTATGGAATGCGCAACAAGTCATGGATGATAACATCAAGAAACCCATCTTAGTTAATGCACTACAGGACTGATCGCTAACATGGTACATGAAGTATTCAAGCATTAACCTAGCGGCAGGGATAGCGAACATCCATACTGAATTGAAAAAGGAGTTTAGCCGGCCAAAGATAGAAGCGCAGTCGGTCGTAGGATTCAAAGAGATCATGATGATGCCTGGCGAGACCCTGTAGGATCTGGATTAGAGATTGAAAAGCACCATTTGTGAGGCCAACATGACCCTGACGGATGCACAACACTGCGCTTGGTTTGTCGCATCATTAATGCCATATCTGAAGTTGGCTTTGTCACAACAGAATATCTCAACCCAGGCGGAAGTGCTGGAAGTAGCAATGCAGTTGCACAAAACCCTGGTACAGGACCTAGGGTTGGGAGTTCACCAAATCCAAGTGCAGGTTCAAAATTTGTGTTTGGAGATACTGAAGTTAAAGCAAGATCAGACGTCGTGTTCCGAAATCCAGGAGGAAGTATGGTGTATAAAGTGCAGGGGCCAGGGACACGATAAAGATCATTGTCCAGTCTCGGTGAATTTTGTGGTCATAGGGGGACGACACCTTTGTGACCAGAGGCACAGATAGGGCCGAGCGCGATCACCCCGCTCTGGTGCGCAATCTGTCAGGTAGGAGGAAAGCACAACACGGATAACTGTCATCTATTACCAAAATACAACCAGACCCCCCAGTAGCTCTTTTGCAACTTTTGTAGATCGGTGGGTCACGAAGAAAGAGAGTGTCGTAGCTATTGAATGTTGATGGACCAGACACCGGCCTACAGAATGCAAATTGAGGTGAGAGGTCAAGATCCAGCTGCAACATTTACGTGCGGTGGGTTCATGGGACACGGTCAAGGACGGGGCGGAATGGGACCAAGAAGGGGTCGCGGGTAGCTAATTTGTTACAACTGTGGAGGACCAGGACATTATGCGCGGGATTATACCAATCCAACTCCAGTATCATGTCCTTACTGTGAGAAATTCGATCATGAGCTACTAGATTGCCCCGTGTTGATAGCACAAATTCACAAAAAGAAGGCAACGCCTCCTACAAAAATGCAAAACGTGCAAATGATGAGATCCAAACCTCGCGACGACGAACCCACGGTTAACATGATATTGCAACGTGGCGCAGCCACAGGAGAAGTCGATAGGAAGACGAATATGGAAGCTAAGGAAAGCTTCACGGGCGTCTCTACTCGAGGTAGTAGGGATCCGCCTAAGCCAACTAGGGATCCCTCGATGATGACTACCTTCTTAGAGACATAAATAAAATTGCTTCGTGACAACCAGGCAGTTAGAGGGTTACAGGAAGTACTTAATAGATGCGCAGGTTGGGGTAAACCTCACACAGTACAGAAAATAGGAAGACACGTGTCGCGGATGGGTCGGGAAACGTGGCTAATGGCGCAGATTGGCGACTACGAGATGGATCAGGTCATTCTGGACCTGGGTTTGGATGCAAATGTATTGCCTAAACAGACTTGGGAGTGCATGGCTAAGCCTACACTACAATGGTCTCCTATCCAATTGTGGATGGCCAACCAGTAGAAGGTCTTGCCTATGGGACGGTTGCACGACATTACAGTAGATATTGATGGCATAAGTACCCAAATGGATTTCAAAGTTATTGAAATCATGGACGAAACTAGCCTGTACCCTGTGTTGCTAGGGATAGACTGGGCCATTGATATGAATGAAGTTATTAACCTCAAACAGAGGAAGATGATATTTGAGAAGAAGTCGCTCCGGATCATTGTTCCGCTAGATCCAACAAATGGACCGCGCTACATAGAACCGGCGCATAGCGAAGAGAGGGGTGATGTATTGGATAGTATCTACAAAATTGTTGCACAGGATGAGCGGAGATTCTCGCAGGGCTATGCCAGTGATTCAGACAAGGAAGACGAGCGATGGTGCAACAAGGTGAGTGAGGCTACCACGTTGCATTGTAATATGATGACGAAATCCCTGTATTGTGTTAAAGTTCAAAACCGTGAACTGCCGATGTATGACGAGCTGACAGTAGTAGAGAATTTTCTGGTTAAATTTGAAAGTGCGGTACCAGAGTGCCAACGATTCGATGCACTCAAATGGGAATTGTGTGCGACATTGGCGTGATGGTGGGATACCCATGAAGGAACCTTCGAAGATTGGCGAAGCTGCAGGTGCATGATGCAGATAAGATTTGGGAAGCCTAAGCTACGAATAACGGAGAAATATGATGGATGGGAGAATCCGTGCATACATCTGAGCAAATGGACCAAAGCTTATGGTACGGAGCCTCAACTAGAATGGGTGCACTTATTTTATCATACCTTGGATTTCATACGGAAACGGAACTTCGGCATGACACTGGCGAGTGGGATATTCTACGTAAAGGTTTTTTGTTGACATTTCTCTTTGAAGACCAATGGATGGATACTGTGGATGATGCATTACAGCTAGTAAAGGCCGCCATATTCAGAACACCTCCGGAGCCAGAAGAAGTCATGCCATCAGACTGGTTGCAACAGTTGAGCCAGGCCTTAGCATGTTACAATGTACAAGTAGAAGATGATGAGGATGACCCGCGTAACATAATATATTGGAAACCAAAAGGGAGTCGTGAGGTGCGTGGCCCTGAGATAGAAGATCCAGACATCACGGCGCCACTGTAAACAAAGCAAGTGAATATTGGAACAGAGAAAGAGCTGAAGTATGCTATGCTTGGGGACTACTGGGACGACGCCACGATGGAAAAGGTCATCGAGCTGCTCCGAGAATACCGCAATTTATTCCCTACAAAAATGACGAAGATGAAGGGGATTCTAGGAGACCTAGGGATGATGAAGATAACTTTGAACCCCAGATGCGAAGCCAGTGAAGCAGTGACCCTATCGATTGAATCCAAGATACAAAGCGAAGGTCTGTGAAGAACTAGATAAGATGTTGGCAGCGAGAATTATTAAACCAGTCAAAGAGTCTGATTGGGTCAGCCCTATGGTCATACATGAGAAGAAACAGAAGGGGGAGATCCACATCTGCGTGGATTTGTGAAAGCTCAATGATACTTGTGTTAATGATCCATTTCCAACACCCTTTTACAAATGAGGTACTCGAAAATGTGGGTGGGAAGGAAACATACTCCTTCACAGACGGGTTCTCCGAGTACCATCAGATCACGATCGCGCCAGAGGATCAGAGCAAGACAATGTTCGCTATCGAATGGGGTTGTTTTCAGTATACGGTAATGCCCTTTGGACTGAAGAATGCACCTGCAATATTTTCCCGTATTGTTGTAGCCGCATTCAAGGAATTTATCCACAAATTCTTAGAAGTCTACTTGGATGAGTGGACCGTATTTGGCCTGGTTAAGAAACATGTCGCGAGCTTACGATTGATGTTGGATACCTGCCGATGACACCAGATTGCGCTCAACTTAAAAAGTGTACTTTCATCATCCCTTTCAAGAACTTGTTGGGCCATGTGGTTTGTAAGAAAGGACTCATGATGGATCCGACAAAGATCGCTGTCATATTGAATCTGCAAGCGTCGCGCAATGTAAAGCAGCTACGCGCTACATTGGGACACACAGGCTACTACCGAAAGTTCATCAAAAGCTACGCCCAGATTACGGCTCCGATGGAGCAATTGCTGAAAAAGGATGCTACTTATTGCTGGAACGAGGAGTGCAACAGAAGCCTAGAGATGCTTACGGAGAAAATGGCTTCAGCCCCTATATTGGTCTTTCCAAAATGGGATGTCGAGTTTCATGTGCATGTGGACGCATCCTCTATCGTGCTGGGAGCGGTACTCACTCAACCAGGAGAGGAGGGACTGGACCATCCGATTGCATTCACAATTCGCAGGTTTTCCAAAGCAGAGAAGAATTACTCTACTACTGAGTGAGAGGGATTAGCGATGGTATACGCGCTAAAAAAGTTTTGTCACTATCTGCTCGAAGGACATTTTAAGATGTACACGGATCACTCTGCGCTCAAGTACATAGTGAATAAGCCTATGTTGGGGAGGCGCATTTGTCGATGGTTGTTGTTATTTCAAGAATAGGATTTTGAGATTGTTGTAAAGTTGGGACACCTGAATGCAGGTCCAGATTATCTGTCCCGAATTGAGACCGCCGAAGAACCAAAAAATCTAGAAGAGGGACTCCCAAACACCCCATTATATGTCGTGCATGTTGCAGATGGCCATTTGAAGATATTATCCACTTTTTAACTACGGGAATTGCGCCGCAAGGGTATTCTGTCTAGTAAAAGAAGGAATTAGTAATACGCGCAACAGATTTTACCGTAATTGTAGGTCACCTTTACAAGATGGGCAATAACGAAATATTGCGTCGATATGTACCGGAATTCGAGCATGAATAGATCCTGGCCGAAGCAAGTGGAGGGGTTGCTAGCAGACATTATACGGGCCAAGCTGCAGCCCAGAAGATTCTTCGTGCTGGATTATGGTGGCCTACTCTACATCAAGATTCAAAAGCATACTGTCGGGCCTGCGATGCATGTTAACGGGCGGGCAAACTGTCGTGAAGGGATGAAATGCCACTTCAGCCACAGATAATGCTACAAGCATTTGAGAAATGAGCAATCGACTTCGTCAGGCCTATCGAACCACGAGGAAAGATGGGCACGTGCTATATCATCACTGCGACTGAATATTTGACCCAATGGGTAGAGGCACAATCGGTTAAAGATTACACGGCTGCGACAATAGAAAAATTCTTGCTCGAGAATGTACTAACCAGGTTCGGCTGCCCCAAAATTCTCATGAGTGATAGGGGAATGCATTTTTTGAATGAAACGATGAGCGCACTTACTGAGGAATTCCATATCTCTCACCAACAAAGCACGCCCTACCATCCGCAAGCAAATGGGACCGTTGAGGCATTTAACAAAATTCTAGAGACTACGCTGACAAAGGTCTGCAATGCGCGACAAAAGACTGGGATTTGTGCATTTATGTCGTGTTATGGGCATACAAAACTACATGCAAGAAGCTGACAGGCCAGACATTGTTTCGGTTAGTTTATGGTAAGGAGGTTGTTATGCCTATGGAATATATTGTGCCTAGTCTGTGGATCACAACAATCGCAGATATGGTAGACCACAGGGCCAAGGAAGAGCGGCTCGCACAACTAGAAGAATTGGAGGAGGAACGATTTTTGGTTGGATTCCATTAGCAGGTGCAGAAACAGTGCGAGAAAGCGTGGCACGATCGCCATATCAAGGTGCGCACCTTCAAAGAGAATGATCTACTATTGCTTTATGACAGTAAGTTCGAAAATTCCTGGGAAAACTCCACATGCACTGGTTGGGACCCTATTTCATCAAAGAAGTCATCGATGGGGGGGCGGTTTAGCTGGCTAAACTCAATGGAGACCCCTTCCTGGGAAGAGTGAATGGCAGTCGCCTCAAGCTCTACACGGGTAGGCCGACTGCCTGACTAACCGTTCAGAAGATAGTCTCACCGCTCCACCCAGTTGCAAGAGAGCAGGGGACGATAAAGCAGCCTGGGGACGGATGCGCGAGTACTACAGTACGCATACATTTGACCATAGGCAAGGGTCACAGTCGCATGAGAAGGCTCACATGGACGCACTGATAAAAGGAATGATGATCGTTAGATATGACAAGATGGTTACATCACGACAAAAGTGAGCGGGCGTCGGGCAATTAAGAGAAACAATACGAGTCAGATATGGAATGAACGACTGCAAATTCCACACGGGAAGGTTACACGAACGGGAATGAGCGGTAATCACTGCATTTGAATTTCCAATGACTTATAAAGTACCGAGGGGAGTCCACTGGGTGGCTATGTTTCAAAAACACAGATGGAGTTGTTCATTATCTATGCACAAGGTATGCGCCCGAAGGTATTAATCTGGTCGATAGAGAGGCAGGACTCTCTAAGGAGTATGTGGGTGACAGCTGCGGGCATCCCGCAGGCTGCAGCATCACCAGTAGGAGATGTACCAGAAAAAAGGGAACACGAAGCAGAATTGGTTCAGACGTCGTCGCCTCACCCAAGGGCAGGTCGACGCACTACAATAGAACAATGAAAGGATGAACAGATGGCGACCACGGGTAAATATGCAGTTAATAAGTCATATCTGATGTCCCTCAAAGATTGGGATCTTGTGGATAGCAGCCAGGGTCTTGCAAAATTGCAACACAAACTACAACGGACGGTGCGAAGTGCAGGTACGAAGGTCGGAAAAAGCTACGGTGGTACCAGGAGGCGGCTCCCCTGCTCACACTAGAATCCTCGGAGGGGGTGTTCTGTGTTAACTGAGCAGAGCAGAATGAGCATTATCAGTGGCGGCATGTGGTAGAAACACTAAAGCAGAAGACAGCGAAAGCATTGCAAAAGACTAGGAAGGAGCAGTAGGACGATGAGCACCACTAAGAGGGAGGCAAATCGCAAAGCCAAGGCAGAGCGTCTATCCGTAACAACGAGTGACTCGAGACGAGTCACGATGATTGTGTTGGGGGACTGTTGGGTAGCGGAGGTCTTGCGTAACGGTTTTGGGGCAGAAAACCCAAGAAGTAGGATTAAAATATTGTAAAAACTCCGAAGTATGCAGAGCGCAAAGTGTAATAGATTGAGTCAAAGGATAGTCTGCCGGAAAATAATAAAAGGTAATGTAAATAGAGTCGGCCCATACAAGGATCGCGGGCCAGGGAAGGGTATAAATAGAGTGTGTCTCTATGAGGGAAAGACAGTTCTTTCGAGGATGAAATGTAATGGGTTCTTAAGGAAGATAGTCTGAAAGCATCTATAAGTCCGAGTCGAAGGTTTGGTAGTAGGTAGAGGCTCTGCAGCTATGTGCACAGAGGCCTGGAAAGTTTGTAGCTGTGTGCGTGGACCCCTGCGGCTGAGTGCGTAGGGTAGATCTGGATGTATTCATGGAGAATAATAATAAAGATAAGTTTGTTTCTATAAATTCTATGTTATTGCTCATTTGTCTTTATGGTTTACCTTTCTATATCTGGTTAATGTAAATGTGATAAGTGTATGCGAATCCGGGCTCATTTTGTGCACGAATCAATTATGTTGGTTAAATGTTTGCTTAAAGATCCTGTTGAATAACTCTGAATCATAAGAGTAGAACAACGCAGTAATAAGAAAAATATAATCACTCTGGATCGGTGCAAACAGCGCGGAGCTGTAAACCAATGCACGAACCTCCTAGACCACACCAAGACATCCCTAGGGTGCGGAAACCTGGTTCCAGCACCCTTCCCTGCTACCTCGGGCGAGACCTCAGTCCATGCTTCGCGGGCTGTTGCCGAAAGGGCCGGTAGCTGCGAGATTTGTTTAGTTAAATAACTCTTCCAAACCTGGGTCAGGCCCATAGCAGCCAACACATTGATTTCAATGTAGATGGTTTCTAATCATATTTTATTGTTTGCACTAAATGTATTGATTTCAGTGTAGATGGTGATTTCTAATGCTATTTGGTTGCTTGCACTAGATGCATTGACTTCCGTGTAGATGTTGGTTTATAATCCTATTTGCTTACTTGCACTAGATGCATTGATTTTAGTGTAGATGTTGGTTTATAAACCTATTTGCTTGCTTGCACTATATGCATTGATTTGAGTGTAAATTTTGATTTATTATCGTATTTGATTGCTTGCATTAGACGCATTAATTTCAATGTAAATGTTGTTTTCTAATCTTATTTGATTTCTTGCATTAGATGCATAGATTTCAGTGGAGATGTTGAGTTATGATTTGATGTAGTTAGATGTATGATGGTACATTAATTTTAAAGTGATTGGGTTAATAGTGTGCATTGATTTCAATATAAGTATAAAAAAGTATTGACAATGTACATTGATTTTTGTGTTATAGTAATTCAACCTATTAATATTCGAGAGAAAGAGATGCAAGGTATGATGTTTACTACAATATTTCGAGCTAAAGATTTAAATGGTTTAGGATTTGACGTGTCCTTTTCATATAATCGATATGAAAAGATGACAAAAGTAACAAGGGTGATAATAATAATAGTAGATGAAAACAGTTTGAGATTAATCACAATGAAAGGCTATTTGTAATTTACTATATTCTTATTATTCACATTTTCTATCATTCAACACTATTATATTGTCACTTTAAATTCAAAATTTTTATTTCATTATTAAATTTATTGACAATATTTATCATCTCAACAAACTGAGGTAACTGAGAAAATTTAAAATTTAAAATTAAAACGACCAGATTAATCTGAGACATATTTAGCATATTTAAAATGATTATATTTAATATTAGATGATTTTACATATTATTGATAAAATCAATCATCTGTTCATTAGATTTTATTTGGCCACACACGACTGAAACCAACCTAGTTCCACCTTAACTCCGAACCTATCAAGCGTCGAGAGGGATCAAATCTCTTGAGGTGCAAACCTTTCCTCAAGTTTTGCACTCAAAAAAGATGTTTGCACCTCAAGAGATTTGATCCCTCTTAGCACTTAATAGATCCAAAACTAAGATAGATTTAGACCTTCTCAACACTTAATAGATGTTTGCACTCAAAAAAGATGTTTGCACCTCAAGAGATTTGATCCCTCTTAGCACTTAATAGATCCAAAACTAAGATAGATTTAGACCTTCTCAACACTTAATAGATGTTTGCACTCAAAAAAGATGTTTGCACCTCAAGAGATTTGATCCCTCTTAGCACTTAATAGATCCAAAACTAAGATAGATTTAGACCTTCTCAACACTTAATAGATCCGAAATTAAAATAAATCTAGACTGATTTATGAAATCTAAAATTTATATTAGTTAAAAAGTAATAAATAATTTATTAAAATTTTGTATAACGTTAATAATCAAATCACTAAGAATGGAAAATCAAATCATCTTTAATTTTTCAACTATAAAACACAATCTATATATTGTAAAATAAAATTCACACTAAATTCGTTAAAGTTTTCACATCTCTGCCCATTTAAAATCAAATTTTTGTATACACAATCTATATATATTGTAAAATAAAATTCACACTAAATTCGTTAAAGCTTTCGCATCCCATTTAAAATCAAATTTTTGTATACATTCTTTTACGTAGAAAGGCGTATATTTAGGTGTTTTACATCTAATGAGAATATTTTTATATAAGAAATA
>APFE030657977.1:225954-254605 GCA_000404065.3 Pinus taeda
TAATAATAATTTATTTTTATTTTTATTTTATTTTAAATAATTAAAATGTTTATAACATGTTATGATATTTCTACGACAACCAGAGATGTAATGCCCCCGAGTTGAAAACGCGCGGCGACGGGCGCACGATGGGCGAGGGCGGCGAGCTGGAGTAACAAGCGAGCAAGCGTGCTCGCACGGTGCAAGAAGTCAGTTAACCGAATGAGAAGACATGCGAAGTCATATGGTGAAATGGCTAAGTGTGGGCGACTCATGAGTATATATGGGTGGGCGGTCCCGGGTGCAGGCGCCCTACCCCGAGCTAAAGTGGTAAATTATGTAAGGCACCCAAGGAAGGGTCAGCTTGGCCATCGGTCGAAACCCCCACCTTAGCGAGTTGGCATATAAACAAGCGTGGGCGAAGTTGATGGAAGGGCAGAGGAGATTCATCCAAGAAAATGCGAGCAAGGAGCTTTCTCACAAGGTGAAGTGAGAGCTAGACACTTGGGTTTTGAAATAGTAGGCAAGGTGCAGGCAGTGGTCTAGGCCGCAACACTTAGACGCAATGAAGGCACCGTTCGGTGTGGTGAACCGCAAACGGGCAGGCCGCACAACACAGCGACACGAGCAACCGACAAGCCAAGCTAAACAGTCGAAGGCATGGAGCGAGCGTCGGTTGGGTGAATGCACATGGAGGTGCCGGGTAGACCGCCGACAAGGCTGAACGAGGGCACCGGTTGGTGAGTCGGGTGGGTTTGTGAACTTGTGCTGAATGGGCGAGTCGGGCGAGCACACCGATGCACGACAAAACGACGGTGAGTTCAGGTGAATGCCGGTTGGTGGAGGCGTGCGGATGGTGCAGCGACTCATGCCAAACGGGCAAGTCGAGTGGAGCGCGCTCGTGCACGATGAAATGACGAAGGGTGAACTCGCGTGGAATGCGTCGACGAGTCGAAACGAACGGGTGAGTTTGGTGGAACGCACCCGGGTAGGGTAAAACTGTGCAACAGTGAACGAAGTGGCTTTGGGAGGGTGACACAATCGACAGGCGAGCTGAATGGGAGTTCGGTGAGCGGACAAACAGAACGGTGGGTGCGTGCGGTGAACGACACGAGTTTTGTTGAACGAGGTGCGACGGGCGGAGGTCTCCGAGCGGTGCTTCGGGTGGTCCGAATGGTGCAAGCCAACTTGCACGATTTGATAGATATTGTACCAAGGAAGCTTGGGGTTTCCTGCAAATACTGTAAAATTGAATATTTTGTGAAGTGTTGTTATTATCGGGCAGACTCATATTTCAGGGAGTTTCCCCTCCCAGTTTATTATCTAATGTGCATATATGTTAAAAGATAATAATGATGAATGATGTATGAAAGTTTCTGTTGTGTTAATGAAAGTGTACTTAGCAGTTGAAAAATAAATTAAGTATAGAAAGTAGGTGTAGTCCACAACCGCGAGTATTGTTAAAAAGAAAGTGGTTGGTGGTGCCGCACCCCCTATCATGCGGTTGGAAGAGTACCGCCAGGGTAGGGGCGTGACAGTTGGTATCAGAGGTTGATTAAGTCGAACCAAGCATACCGAAGGAAGTGTTACACTTCTTGATAGGTTTAGCAGGGGTGAAGCATCGTGCTTGGGCCAAGCTCAACGACAAGACATCGCAGGGTTGAAAGAATGTTAAGTGAAGTTCTTGCTGACCTTATACAGGTTGAAGCGGATGAAAGAAGAGAACCCACAGATTCGATATGAACTTGAAGTCTTGGAAAGGAATGTTAAAGATGAATTTATTCGACTTGGCTGGGTAATGGAGCAGGATGTAGCTGCAGATTACGATGACGAAGAAGAAGAAGTTGTGATGTTTGAGGATGTTGCAGATATGACAGTGATGGAGGATGAACTTGAAATTGTTCAAGTTGGACCAAGATCGTGCAATTTGCAGGCATTTTTGGATAAGGATACTCACATGGAGGAGCCTCATGATGAAGTAAATACGACTTATACTCGTGTTTCATTTGAGCTTTTGGTAGATGGGCCATATGCAGGGAAGCACAAAATTAGTGTTTCAATGCAATGGAGGATCTTATCATGGATGTCTATAATGAAGCCTTGTATGGAGAGGCAAGGACCATTGACTGTTGTAGAGCTTGTTGGGGCTATTTGTGATCTTATGGCAGAAGGTGCAAATGCCCATGACAAGGGAGGAACGTGATGATTATTGTGGAGGAACGGGTCATGCTTTAACCATATGGAGAAATTGGCTAAGTGCTCGACATGACTCATGGACAGATTGAAGAAGGGTACACACTTGAGGTATGATGATACTTGGATGGACTTCTCATGGACAAGACCAAGAGGAAGTCTTGGTGGAACCTTCAATGTTGGAGCCATGATAGAAGAGACTCATGTGATGGTGATATGGTTTGGGTGACTGAGTTCACTAGACTGAATTGCAGACTTGGATGAGGATGACCGATTGTTGTGATGGGTCTACTTAGTTGGACAACATGGGCAACTTGAGTCATGGACATCAAGTTGGAGACATAGAGCATGGTAGTCTTATGTAGGAACATTATGCATGAGCACTTGTAAAGGTGTCACTCATGGGCATCCAATGAGGAGTGCCACGCAGGGATGTTATGCAGGTGGATTTGTTGATGTGACATGGAGATGTTTTATTTATGAGCCGATGGGGATGTTGTGCACTCTTGTACAACAAGGCCATGGACTTGGTTGGATTTGTGAGCAGACTATGGAGCATTCCTACTACATGGAGAGTTGAGGCATCTTGCAGAGACCTTTGGGCCGAGACATGTATGCTTGCTAGGATGTTGGTTGGAGATAATGCATGGAACTCATGATAACATGAGGTTGTGACTTTTGGAGACTTCATATTATAGTGGACTTGGAGGATCTGATGCATTGAGGAGCTGAGCTCTGGGACTTTGATGTAGTATGGGGTGCATACTTTTGAGTACACTTATGGGTATGCTTGAGAGAGTGACTTGATGTGGAGGATCGATATGAGACACTTTGGAGTGATGGAGTTACAACAATGATGATGCCTTGGTGGCAACACTTGGGCATGGGTTGAGCCTAGACTTAACCACTTTTGGTATATGGGGGCTGGTTGGTCTATGATCATGGGCAACACATGGATAATGAGACAGGTGTATACTTGTTTTTATGACAGACTTGAGGGATGGCACATTACAGATATGATGGAGGTTGCTTTATGGACCTGGATGTGGCACATCGAGAGTCGGCCTGATGAGAGGATCTCTTCATTTTGAAGGAGATGGATTTTACACATATGGATGATGATGTTGGGATAGATGTGGCTGATTTCATGCAGCGCATTGATACCAAACATCATGGGCAGCATGTTGTAGATGAGATGGAGTTTATTTCATGGACCTGGACATGGCTTACTTAGATGGAGATGGATTCTTGATCGAGTTGGTGTTGTGACAGGAGTCTGCGAAACAACTAATGATGGCATGAGGATGTGCATTCTCATGGTTTGAGCGTGACAGTTGGATTAGCTACCTGACTAGTTCGAGTCATGAGGGTCGACACTGTACAGAGATGTGTTAGCATTGTGTTGGAGTATCATGGCAGCAATTCACACGATGATAATACATGATGGAGTCAACACGATATATGTTGCAGTAAGCAGATAGCTTAAGTTGGAGGGATCAACCTTCCACGGTGGGACAACATGTGGAGATTGCAACAGATGTGGTTGATGATCATGGATTGGATTGAGGAGACTTTCCGATTCATGGAGGACATAGACCGATGGTTTATGCGACATTGGAGTGAAGGCAAGCAGTATGAGCATTTTGGATGTTGGAGCTGGTAGCACTTTGCGACAATGGTTAATTAATAGTCTTGGCGACGGGTGGTTGTTGGGATGAAGGTTTGTCGGGGACAACTAAGGCTTGGAGTGGGGGAGGATGTAACGCCCCCGAGTTGTAAACGCGTGGCAACGAGCAAGGGCGGCGAGCTGGTGTAACCGACGAGCAAGCGTGCTCGCACGGTGCAACAAGTTAGTTAACCAAAGGAGCAGACACGCGAAGTCATATGGTGAAATGGCTAAGTGTGGGCGACTCATGAGTATATACGGGTGGGCGGTCCCGAGTGCGGGCGCTCTACCCCGAGCCGACGTGGTAAATTATGCAAGGCACCTAAGGAAGGATCAGCTTGGCCATCAGCCGAAGCCCCCACCTTGGCGGGTTGGCATATAAATAAGCATGGGCAAAGTTGATGGAAGGGCAGAGGAGATTCATCCAAGAAAATGCGAGCAAGAAGCTTTCTCACAAGGCAAAGTGCGAGCTAGACACTTGGGTTCTCAAATAGCACGCAAGGTGTAGGCGGTGGTCTAGGCCGCAACACTTAGCCAAAACGAAGGCACCGTTCGGTGTGGTGAACCACAGATGGGCAGGCTGCACTATGCAGCGACACGAGCAGTCGACGAGTCGAGTTGAACAGTTGAAGGCGTGGAGTGAGTGTCAGTGGGGTGAACGCACAGGAGGTGCCGGGCAGATCGCGGGAGACCTGAATGAGGACAACGATTGGTGAGTCGGGCGGGTGTGCGAACTTGTGCCAAACAGGTGAGTCGGGCGAGCGCACCCGTGCACGACGAAACAATGGTGAGTTCGGGTGAATGTGCGGGCAGTTGACAAGTTGACGAGTTTGGGTGAATGTCGGTTGGTGGAGGCGTGTGGACGGTGCAACGATTCATGTCGAACAGGTGAGTCGGGCGGAGCGCGCCCGTGCACGATGAAATGATGAAGGGTGAACTTGGGTGGAACGCACCAATGAGTCGAAACGAACGAGCAAGTTTGGTGGAACACACCCGAATAGGTTAAAACTGTGCGACGGTGAGCGTTGGGTGGGCGACATGATTGACAGGCGAGCTGAACGGGAGTTCGGTGAATGGGCAAACCAAATGGTGGGTGCGTGCGGTAAACGACACGAGTTTTGCTAAACCGAGGTGTGATGGGCAGAGGTATCTTTGGGCACTCCGAACGGTGGTTTGGGTGGTCTGAACGGTGCAGGTCGACTTGCACGATTTGACAGATATTGTACCAAGGAAACTTGGGGTTTCTTGCAATGACTGTAAAACTGAATATTTTGTGAAGTATTGTTATTATCGGGCAGACTCATATTTCAGGGAGTTGCCCCTCCCGGTTTATTATCCGTTGCGCATATATGTTAAAAGATAATAATGATAAATGATGTATGAAAATTTCTACTGTATTAATGAAAGTGTACTTAGTAGTTGAAAAATAAACTAAGTATAGAAAGTAAGTGTAGCCCACAACTGCAAGTATTGTTAAAAAGAAAGTGGTTAGTGGTGCTGCACTCTAATCGTACGGTTAGAAGAGTACCACCAAGATAAAGGCATGACAAGAAAAAACCAGAGAGTGCCTCCGACACAATGAATGAATTGTTACTTCATTCAACATCACTGCTCACTCACTAGGCGCAGCGTCAAACTACGTGGGAAAAAAATTTCAAATTAATAAACCAAAAATTGCTACAATGGCAAGAAACCAATTTTTGAAAGGTGTAAAGAACCCTCGGAGTTTGGAAATTAGCGCGGCCTGCGGAATTTGATGAGGTAGCATTCCATGGGTGTAGGTGGACGTCTAATCCACTGCATTAATTACACCAAACGACGATGGCGTTTGAGGTTATCCGGCTGTCACCGAGAAGAAATAGTGGAGTATACCAAACGCCGAGGCGGCCAAAACGTGCATGGTTAGATCGGCAGGATACTATCCTTCCACTGATTCTGGCCTCCCACTGAGAATTAAAGACATTGACGTTTGAAATATTATTCAGACAACCTCCTCCCCTCTCATGGCCTGTGCAAGATCGATTTGGGATTTGGGTTTGGGGTTTGAGAAAGAAAACTTGTTGATTGTTTGGATTATGGGTGTTTGAGAAATCAATCGGTTGATTCTTGGGGTTTGGGGCTTTCATAAATCAGTTCTCAGGGCCATTGATTGTGATTTTGGGCATTCAGAAATCAAATCGATTGATTGTTTGTGGGGTTAATTTTTTGTTTCTGTTTTTCATAATGGGAAGCATGAGCAGAAACGGTGTATATTTTGGAACAATGACAATGGTTCTGTTGAGTATCTGTGGCCCTGGGAGAGGGGAATATTCAAATGGTACTAATGATTGCATAACCGCGCTAGTGCCCTGTTCGAATTATCTGAATGCCACTAAACCCCCCAATTCGTGCTGCTCTCCGTTGATGACAGAGTACAATGCTAATAAGCCATGCCTGTGTAACCTGTTGAACAGTAGTGACCTCATTCGGCAATTCAATGTCAACATCACTGAGGCATTAGAACTCCCTACCAAATGCGGCCTCAATGACCCTTCCAGCGGTTGCTCTAAATGTACAATTCTGCCCTCAAACACCATTTTCTCTTCCATATTTCCCGGTTTTTTTTTTTGTGTTTTGGTGAGATCTTATGTTTTCTCTCTTTGTTGTTTTGACAGTTGGTGAAAACAGCACCTCTTCAGGTTTAGTCTCTCTTCTCTTCATTAATAAAATTTGTGTTTATTATTTGAAATCATCAGTGTAATATAGGGTCCATGGATGGATCCGTAAAGGCATTGTTTGCAATTCCATTTGACTCTACCCTTTTGGCATAAACCTAGACAGTTTTTATCTTGGTTTTGTTGTTGGGGGCTTGAATGAATCAGATGTGGGAGTTAGGCGCAAAGACACTTGGATCTGAATCTGTTATATAATATGATTTGTGGGGTGGGCATGCAGGATCTACTCCACTTCCTGACGCTAACACCACTTCTTCCAGCAGTAAAAACAGAGCAGTATCTTCGCAGGCTTTTTCTGAGATATTGCCCCTGCTGGCTCTCCTTCTGCTTGGACTGGCTGGCCAAATATACCAGTAGCATTTTCAGAATATAATTTCCACTATTTGGAAGGATTGGAGTGTTTTACTTCGTTCTGTCAGTTGCAGAGCTGCAATTGTTTGTCTTACTTTGATCTTTAGTAGTAGCAATAATATTTTCATCTTCATTTAACCAGTCCCATAGATGTTCTGGTTTTGGAATTGAGTTATTGTTTTCTTCTCCTCATATTCTCACATTAGGAATTTCCACTTATTCTCACATTAGGATTTCAAATAAAAGAATTTTCTAGGATTTCATTTGCTTAGGTTTTCAATAAACTATAAAAAGTAAAAAATATAATAAACTTCGTAATAGAAGAAGAAAAATCATTTCATTTTTGTGTGGAAGGGGATTTGGCCTTTATGGGAAGGTAAGGGAGAAAAACAGAATAACAAAAGAACCTCTTACCGCGGTCCTGCTTTGACTTTGTAAGTCCATCAAGTAGCTCTGAGTGCACTGCTTCAACTGCTACCTGAGTGTTCGATGGGGCAAACAAAAAACTCTCTGAACAGATCCCAAAAAGACAATACCATAAGCAACGACTTCGGCAGACGGAGGACCAAAAGGATTCGGATCTAATTAGTAAGAGAAATGCTCGGTAGGTCTGGTTCTATGTCAATCTTCTTGAAGTGGTATTTATGATGTGTGGGAAACCTCCCAAGTCTATGCCAATTTGCAGAAGATAACGGACATAAAGCTACATACAGGTAAGCTCAGTTTGCAGAAGATAATTCTGGAAATAAGGCTACATACAGGTAAGCTTAAGTAGATCTGATCAATGATCACAATTTCGAAGATAACTCTGGACATAAAGCTACATACAGGTAAGCTCAGTTTGCAGAAGATAATTCTGGAAATAATGCTACATACAGGTAAGCTTAAGTAATAGATCTGGTCAATTATGACAATTTCAAGCAATGCTTAAGCTGTAATTTGGCCAATGAATTATTTGATTTGCTATCTGATGTAAGCGGGTGAAGTAGCCTTCAGGTGTATTTCATTTTATATTTTTGAAAATATCTGGGACTTGAATTATTGAAAGGGATGGTATTGTCATCTTTCCAAAGCATACACACTCAGCCATCTTTACATCAAAACAACCTTCCCCTACCTATTTACATATAGTGCAAGTACGTGAGGTGTGGCTCGTACATCAAGTTTTTCACAATCTAAGCGGGTGAGGTGGCCCATGGCTTTGATTTATTTGATCTCGGCAGGTGAGATAGCCAATAGACTTTATATGTGTTGTACTTCTGTGTTCTGAAAAAAATGTTGAATACTTCTGTGTTTTCAAAAAATTGTTGAAATGGATATAATTGTGGAAAGGCGGCCCCTATTCAGCATTTATTTTCCATCTTAAATTGCAGCATTCTTTTGGGAAATTTGCAAGGGAATATTTGAAGTAAGAAAAGAAGAAGATTAAAGGGAATTGAAGCTTTTGGATATCTAAAACTTGCAAACAGAGAGGTATTATTTGGATTAGATCTTTTCCATACCATAATAAATAAGTAAAATTTATTTTTTTTGTAAGCTCTGTGATCATTTAATTGTGTTTTGACGAAGTTGAGAAATGTTCAAATTTTCCTGGGAAGTTGAAACAAATCTTTGTGATAGTTTGCCTTCCAAGAAAGCCCTTTCAAAAATGAAGGTTGTGATGGAGAAGATCATTGAATGGAACACTGAGGAGGAAAGAAAGGAGAAATAATAGAGATAAGAGCTCAAAGAAGGGTTTACTGGATGATAAAAAGAGAAAGAGACATTGAGTGAGTTCCATTATGAGTAAAGTTTGTTTTGAAATATGGTTATTTGTAAGTTTATTATTAGTTATTAACAATACTCCAAATCTGTTAAAAAAAAAAAAAAAAAAAAGCAAAAAACTTAATTGTTTGAGAGTGTTAATGATTGTGTGTAATTAATGTGACCTTAGTTTTAATATGTTTTTGCACTCTATGTAAACCAAGAGAATTTTAACAAAGCTACATTGTAATCCTAGCTCTATTCATTAGTTTAAAAGATTACTTAAGTATATTGTTGGTTCACTATTTAACCACATTCTACAACCAATCTTGCAATTGATTTTGTTAAAGTGTTTATTATTTTATGGTGGGTTTGTAAGAGTACACAACATTTCATTAGTTTCAATACTATACGTTACAACATTGTTGTATTCACCAGTTATTCACTTATTTGATCACTAAAATATAGCTACAACTCTACCACATATCTTCCATTGAAGATGTGGAGAGAATTTATAGTCTTAGAATAAATTTAAAATATCTTTCTTCAATACAGATATATCTATTGAAGCATATAGTCTACTAATAAAGCAATTATAAAACAAACCCATTAGTCTTTTATATTTATTTGTGACTAGTAAATTCAAACAATTTCCACAGAAATGTAATAAAATAAACATACCATAAATCTAACCTTTAAATTATAATTTCTTTTCCATACAAATTTCATTTCAACTTTCAAAATTTTAGTTCATTAAAAATTCGTTAATACAAACTAATCCTTACTGTATTTTGGATTTTTCTCATGGTTAAAGTAAGATGTTTAATATTAACCCATCCACATATTTAACCATATCTACTTTATTTTACTTTCCAAAATCAAAACTCACGTCTTCTCCATTCTAAATATAAATAAACAAATTTTCAATAAAAATAATAGCATATTCTATTTATCAAAAAATAAATTAAATTTGAAATAAAGTAAAGTAAAATAAAAATAAAATAAAATATTAATTTTTCTGACGAAATCGATAACTATAAAGACCGGAGTTGTCTATAATGCGACTTTTTGGAGATTCCGGTGACGGAATCCGGTGGAATAAATGAGGTTAAATCTTGATTTTTAGCAGTTAAAATGGTTTTTTAACTGCATATTTGGATTCAGCGCCCTGAAAAACCCCTGGAGCCATTGATTGTGCAGAAACTAGCTATCAAACATGAGATTCCAATAAATTGCTGCCGGATTTTGACCGAAAGAATCTGTCGGAAAAGCTTTCAAAAAGTCGCGTTATAGACTACTGCATAAAGACCAATTTAAAGAAAAAAAAAACAAAATTTCCACCCTAAAATCTTAGAAAAAACATAATTTCCTCAATAAAATAGTAGAAAATAAAATCATGAGAAATGAAATAACGTGACTAATTAAAAACAAGTTAGTTGGAAAGTAGTAAGATAAGATTTATATCTAACATTATAATATTTTTATTTTTATTAATGATTTTATAAAAATTATTTTTTTAATATATTTTTATATTAATTTTTATTTTTATTTTTTTATTAAATAACAATTGTAATTTAAGACATTTTAACAGTTTAGTATGAGAAAGATATAGTAATATGTTAGATGAAATGTTGTATTGCAAATTTGAATCATAAAATAATAATAAAACATAATGTTGTTTCAATTAAAGAGATAATATAAATTAAAAGTTGCTTGCATCATGGAGAACATATATGTATTAAAATTATAAATAAGAATATCTAATAAGATATTTTTATATAACCCCTGATCGGGGTGGAGACGTACGGGCAAATCATAACAGTGATGGGATATCTTGGGCAGCACGCACCACACCTCAAGGCGTTCATCATGAGGAAGGCTGCGACGGCGAGCAGAGAAGATCGCATTCCAAGGCGAGCAGTAGACGGCATCACACAGGAGACAGGATCGGCGGCGATCATCTGCCGCATCGGAGGTTAGGTGGTGAATTCCATTTAAGGGCAAGAGCAGATAGAACGACAGACAATTCGAAGTCTGGGAAGGTGGCGACGAGCAGAGTAGGGTGGCAGAGAGGCGCGCGACTCAGTTATCAACAACGGCCTAACGAAATGGTGGAAGGAGAAAGGAGGGAGAGGCAAGTGCAGGAGGGAGGAAGGAGGAACACCCGGGGGGAGCAGGAGCAAATAACGGTGGAAGATGAAAGTTGTGGAGAGAAGGAATTGGAGACAGGGAAGGGGAAAGGTCAGGCGAGGGAGACCTTCGAGGTAGGCTAGAGCAATAGGGGCAGACCGTCAAAACGAGGGAACAAGAGGAGAAGCAGGGGATGAGGAAGACCTCGACAGGCACCCCAATCCGAGACGGAGACTCAAGCTTGGAATCAGCAGAAGAAGGGACGGCGCTCTATGGAACAGGCTACGCAGGACGTGGAGAAAGCGTATATTCAATGGACAGATAGCGATATAAGGAGGATAATCGATGCGATGGAATTCAACGTTCTCGAAGAACCCTCCGACCCAGAAATGGAGGAGTGGATCACTTTGCTTCCGGATTCAGGGAATACGCAAGGCCGCCTAACGTTATACAAACGGGCTCTTCGCATGTATTGGGTAATGCAACATTTTCTAGCCAGAGCGATGGAGCAGGTCGCTGTAGAGATGACATAGATTGCCCAAGGTTTGTCGGTTATGAAAAAGGAGATGACCAATCTGCAGCTCATGATACGAAACCAGGACAACAAAATAGAGGAAGTCCGCGTCTTACTGAAGGAATTAGCCAAGGCGAAGCGTGAGGGAGAATGCAAGCAAGAAATATGAGTAGATTGATTGTCTGTTCTGTTATTTTTTTGAATTTTTGTGATAAGCCTTAGTGAATCAATTTGTATGGCAGTTATAATATGGGTTGAACACTAGATATTAAAAAACAAAACGTAGATAGGGCTCTGTTTTAGTTCTTGGTATGTTGTTTTATGTTTGACAAGTAAACATTCTCAGACTATGCTTCTATGAGTGACCAACAGACCTGGTTTTCCTATGGGGCAGGTTGAGGTCATTGGTTTTGTACAGTTTTATTATGGATGTATATAATAGAAAAGGTAACACCGCAGCTTACAAAAAAGAAGAAGATATTTTTATATAAGATGTAAAACTTATATATAATATAAATAGTATTATTAAGAATCAATATAGATTTATTTTAATTTAGGATGTACAAATTTGAAAGAAGAATCAGATTTTTCAAAGTGCAATTTTTTTTAAAATTTTGTATTAAAAAATAAACTATATCTTTACAGATTTGATCTCTCTAAATATGTTTTGGTAAATCAAAAATTAAAATAAATTTAAGTTGGTAAATAATTATTGATATATAATAATTTGAATGGTTAAGAAATAAGTTTTACATTTTTCCATCCATATTTAGTTTTTTCTCTAAAATATTTAATTCATTATTAATAAGATTAGAAAATTATACATTTTTTACAAAATATTAAAAACCTTTTTCAAATTTATAATAACTATTTAACTATTTTACAATTATCATCACTATAATATATATATAATATATATATATATATATATATATATATATATAATATAATATAGCTTTATTATAATAATAATCATAGTATAATCTAATTATTGAACTTCTTCATAATTTTTCTGTTATATGTTTTGGAGTTTTCATTAGCATATTTTTGTTTGAATTTGCTTAGAATATGGTAGGAATTTGTTGAAAATTGAAATCACAAGTTTGAGTTGTCAACTCCCCACAATACTAATTATCTGAGATGTTAAGCAAACACCTTGACAATTTTTAAAACAACCACCATAAATGTAACTCGCTAAACCTTCCTCCAATATCCCTTACCGCAACATAATGACAATTCCTGAATCTTGTATTTCCTTACTTCATCACCCCATTGCATCAAGTAATTATCATTCCTAGTTGTCAGTGTCTTTTCCCAAGGCTAGCCTTAAACATCATTTCATGAAATCAAGGTGGGGAGGGCTCCCCCTCCTCTCCATTGTTTGTGTTCCCATTGCACCAATCAACCAAGGATGAAGCTAGCCTTTAGTTATGATGAAGGTGTCAAGTAAAGGAAGGGTGATAGATGCATGACTTGTGGGTTGTCCCCTCTTGTTAGCACCCCATTTGGGTATTTTTTGAAATAATGATTATTGAGCATATGAAGTAAATGTTTTTATTCATCAATATAGTTTAAGTTGTGGTTATTTTGATTTTTTTATTTATCTTGAATCATTGAGGTCAAACTCTCAAAAAGGAAAAAGATTAATAAATTTTTTATTTTTCCTAACTCGTAAAAAAATTATTAGTTAAAAGCCATGGCTTATTCAAATTGACGAATGCTTTACATACTTTTAAAAGTGTTATACGTTTATACACCTTATTTTAAGTCTCTATATTTTGGCTTTGTTTTTCCATTTTTAACAAATTTCAATATTTTCCATTTTGGCCCCTTTTTTTCGAGGAATTCGATTGTTTTTCATTTTGACATAATAATTCTCATGACATTTTCTTTGGGAATTTGACTAGTTCTATCCCAACATGCACCTAATTTGAATCCTCTTCGGTGAGGTGCATTAGTGTACAATGATAGGTTTACTAGGGATACCATCCATGAATATGGAGAAGTATCTCTTGGTTTCCTCGTGAGGTTTCCCTGGGGAAAAATTAGTTGTCATGACATTTATAATAACATTCTCCAATATAAATTTACATTAATCTCCAAATATTTATGTAAGTCATGTCTACTAAAC
Organism: Pinus taeda; assembly: GCA_000404065.3. Classification (NCBI taxonomy): domain Eukaryota; kingdom Viridiplantae; phylum Streptophyta; class Pinopsida; order Pinales; family Pinaceae; genus Pinus; species Pinus taeda. The sequence continues at coordinate 239,376 of APFE030657977.1, forward strand.
ATGACAACTATTCTATTTTATCAATATTAGTACCTTCTATATTACTTTTCAATTGCACGACTCTCAATGAATTTTAATTCGACATCACAACTCTTTGACTCATAATTCTATAAATAATCTCTTTGATGTCCATTTTTAATAAAAATCCACAATTAAAATGTTCTATTCATTTGTACCATAATATAAACTTGTAATTACCTTTAGATGTATACTATCATGTCAATTTATACCATAATATGAACTTATAATTACTTTAGATATCCACATTCTCGTATCAATCAATAATATAAACTTGCAATTGCCTTTAGATGTATACTATCATGTCAATTTATACCACAATGTAAACTTATAATTACTTTTATATGTCCACACTATCATATCAATCAACTATGGTTATATTTTCAACTACCACATTAATTTTGACAAAGTCATTCGCATCAACCTAAGACAAATATTCCATATTCCTTTTAGTTATCTTTAAATATCCACCCTATCTTGTGAATCAACTATATTATATTTTCAATTTTTCTAAACTTGTAGAAAATCTGATGTAGGTTAACCCGATAATGCAATATAAATCAAAGCAAAATACTATAACCTACTTCTACTATCAATTTGCAGAAGCTTAAAGATCGAGCTGAAAAATATAACCAGAAGATGAAGAATCAATGGCACAATACACATGAAAATACTGTGGGGAAAGCCACAGCTAAAAACCCCACTATCTATATTATCATACAAGGTGGAAATACATAGTAATTATACAAAACCTTAGCTCTCACAACTAGCCAGCTCTCAGTACAATCCTCACAGATGCTCACAGGCAATCTTGGCTTCTCTCCAGCCTTCCTCTCTGCCCTCCAAGCTCCTATTTCGTTGCACAGTTCCTCTGCGATGATTCTCCTTCAACCAAGTGGATGATCTCTTCCAAAACTGCGCAATTCTCAAGGATTAAATCCTTGATTGCATGCATGATTTTTCTCTTTGAAAAACACATGCAACTGATAGTACACTGTCATTGACATTTAGCTCAACTGGGTCTTTCTCAGAATAGACATGCATGAGTTTCTGATGAGGGAATCTTTAGTTAACTGGAGTAGCACTAGTCGAGTGCATGCATGCATCAACTGATTGTTAACTCACTTTTAGTTCCTCAAACAATTTTGGAACTAATTTAACTGGACTTAACTCAATAAACTGAGTAAACTAATTACAACTCAAATATAACTCAATCTTATCTCCTTAATTTAAGGGATAACTTTTACATGACTTCAGAAAGAATTCTAACTTGAATTTCTCCAGCTAATTAATTCAAAATGAATTAATTAATTATTTCCAAGTAGTTGTTAAGACTAATTTCGATTTTAATTCACAATTTAATTCAAGGACAAATTAAATTGGAATATTCTTGTTGCCATATTTCAATACTCACTCTCAACAATAAAGGGATTATCTGCCACCCCGATCCTGTCTCTATGGAACTCGAATTTACACTTTGACAATGCCTTTGTCAAAATGTCAGCATCTTGCTCCTCTGTCGAAATATACTGCAGCAACATGATCCTCTTGACCTGTGAAAAGCCACAGGCAACAAATCTTGCCTTATGTTTCTCCACACTACCATCAGTAGCTTGCTTTACCTTGTAAAGCCAACAGGAAATCACAACTAACTTGTTCTCCGGTCTCGGAACCTCGTCCCAAACACTGTTACGAACTATGGAGTCATACTCCTCCACCATAGCATCAACCCAAATTGGCTGTTGCACTGCTTCCTCAAAGGAAGATGGCTCGGTCTCAACACATTCCCCAGCAAGGGCCATGTATCCAGTGTACCTCTCAGGTGACCTCCTGTGTCTGCGCTAAGAAGATGGTGCTCCTGCATTCTCTCTCGCATCCTCCAACAATCTGTTATCTTCTCTTGTGCGCTTCCGTCCATGTCTGTAAGACTTTTCTTGAGTGGATGTCTCCACTCCTAGAACCTCTGCATGCAGCTGCTCCACATCAGTCTGAGGCTCCTCCTCCTTAGGAACCAACAGATCCTCCATAGCCTGTATTGGAGCTCCCTCTCAAGGGAAACTCGCATTGCCTTATGCTCATCAAACTTGAGATCTTTGTGAACCACTGTCCTCCGACTAGTAGGCAAGTACAGCGATAGTTGTGAGGTGTATCAGTGTACCCCACAAATATCCTCAACTTTGTTGTCGGCTCAAGCTTCTTTTGTGCATCCTTTGTCACATGGAAATATATCGATGAGCCAAAGATCCTAAAGTGACCCACATCTAGTCTATTACCGGAGAAAGCTTCCTCTGGTGTCTTCATCCCAAGTATGTGATGCAGGCTTCTATTATGCAAATAGACTATTGTGTTGCATGCCTCAGCCCACAACTGAAGTGGTAGGCCTTGGTCATGCAGCATTGCCCGTGCTGTCCCTACAATAGTTTTGTTCTTCCTCTCGGCCACCCCATTCTACTGTGGGTTATGAGGTGTCGTCAACTCTTTTTTAATTCCTTCTGCTGCACAGAAATCCTTAAACTCTTGAGAGACATATTCTCCACCATTGTCGCTTCTCAAGGCCTTGATCTTCTTCCCCGACTCTTTCTCGACCAAAGCTTTGAACTCACAAAACTTTGTGAAAGTTTGGTCCTTCTTCTACATGAAATAAATCCAGCATTTAGGAGAAAAATCGTCAATGAAAATCACATAATACCTTTTCTTTGCTGTGGATGCCGTCGATAATGGTCCACACACATTAGTATGAACTCGCTCTAAGATAGCCTCTACTCATCTGTCTCGATCATGAAAGGAAGACTTGGTGTACTTTCCCAAGGTACAACCTTTGCATGTGTCAACTTGCTCAAGTTTACCTTTGGGAAGTCCTGTAGATATCTGTTGCATTATCTTCAAAGCCCCATGATGCAAATGGCCCAACCATCCGTGCCACAACTCGCCAATGTCTTGGTTTTGCACCAATTCTGCTTTCATACTCAATGTTGCACAATCATCTACCTCTAGTTTATAGAGATTCTTCACCCAAATACCTATCCTCTTGGTCTGACCCGTGGCTATGTGTCTTAGGAATGCCTTTCCTTTACTGAAGACAACATTGTAGCCTTTGTCCTCCAACATCTCGACTGATACCAAGTTCTTCTTCAGTCCAGGCACATACATCACATCTGTCAAGGTGAAAGGAGCTCCATGCTCCCTCTGAAAAGCAATTGTGCCCACTCTTGAAACACTATACCTTCCGTCGTCACCCAGCTCTACGCATCTAGAGGTCTTTCTCCTCCAAGGCACTGAATAAATTTTTATCACCGGTCATGTGGAATGAGGCTCCACTATCAAGATACCAGACACAACCCATCATTGATGACACCATGCATGCAATAAGGGTAAAGTCCATTTCGAACTGAGAGGCTAATGCCTCACCTTCCGATCCTTCCGAGGATCCTCTCTTGGACTTCTTCGATGGGCAATTAGTCGCATAATGTCCCATCTTGAGACAATTAAAGCATCTCACTTTAGACATGTCACCCTTCTTCCCTTCATGAGAAGAATTCGATATGGAATGAGAAGCCTTCCCCTTCCCTTTCCTTGTCTTACTTGCTAAGGCTAGATTTTCTTCATCATCATTCTTGGATGAAGAACCATCTCGTATGCTCCTCCTGATCTCCTCCTGCATAATATTTGACCATAGTCGTTCCCAATCCAGCAGTTTCTCCCTTCCATTCACAAAGTCCTGGTAGCTATTTCGACTCTTTGGAAGGCCAAGGAGAGCGAGTCTCACCATATCATGATCGACAGTAGTTATTCCGACACTGCCAAGCTCATCTCTACATGTGGTGAGCTTGTTCAGATATGTGGAAATAATATCACTCTTCTCCATCTTGATTATTCGAAACTTATCCTTGAGCGCCAATTTCCTCTGGTTGCTATTGTTCTGGTAGAGGTCCTTCAATGTCTTTCACATTCAAAATGGAGTATCCTTCCCATGGAGACTCGAGACAATATGGTCTCGAACTCCCTCAAGGATGTTCCATCTCACCTTCGCCACACACTTCTTCCACTCAGCCAACTCTTCCGAATTAGTTAAAGTTTGCTTTTGGATTTCTTGATCAATGAATTCCTTCAAGCCATTGTCTTCTAATATAGCGTCCATTCTATCTTTCCATGCTATGTAATTCAAGCTACCTTCCAAGGCATACTCGAGTCTCAAGCCATAGAACGCCAATGGCCAACCTTGAAGTATGATATGAATTCGATTTGAACCTGCAACCCCGAACTTCAAACTTCGAATTCTCTTCTCAGTGTACTGTTCACAGCTCCGATACAATGTAGAAAATTTCTACAAATCCAGCTCTGATACCATGTAGAAAATTTGATGTAGGTTAACTCGATAATGCAATATAAATCAAAGCAGAATACTATAACCTACTTCTACTATCAATTGCGGAGGCTTAAAGATCGAGTTGAACAATATGACCAGAAGAAGAAAAATCAATGGCACAATACACATAAATACTTTGGGGAAAGCCTCAACTAAAAATCTCACTATTTGTATTATCATACAAGGTGGAGATACATAGAATTATACAAAGTCATAACTCTCACAGCTAGCCAGCTCTCAGTACAATCCTCACAGATGCTCACAGGCAATCTTGGCTTCTCTCCAGCCTTCCTCTCTGCCCTCCAAGCTACTATTTCCTTGCACAGTTCCTGTGGGATGATTCTCCTTCAACCAATTGGATAACCTCCTACCAAGTGGATGATCTTTTCCAAAAATGTGCAATCCTCAAGGATTAAATCCTTGACTGCATGCATGAGTTTTCTCTTTGAGAAAACACATGCAACGAATAATACATTGTCTTGACATTTAACTCAATTGGGTCTTTCTTAGAATAGACATGCATGAGTTTCTGATGAGGGAATCTTCAGTTAACTGGAATAGCACTAGTTTAGTGCATGCACGCATCAATTGACTGTTAACTCACTTTTAGTTCCTCAAACAATTTGGAACTAATTTAACTGGACTTAACTTAGTAAAATTAGTTAACTAATTACAACTCAAATATAACTCAATCTTATCTCTTGAATTTAAGGGATAACTCTTGCATGACTTCAGAAAGGCTTCTAACTTGAATTTTTCCGACTAATTAATTCAAAATAAATTAATTAATTATTTCCAAATAACTGTTAATACTAAATTCGATTTTAATTCACAATTTAATTCAAAGACAAATGAAATTGGAATATTCTTATAGCCTTATTTTAATAAAACCCTTTTAAAAAAATCCATACATTCTCATGAAAAAAATATACATTACTTCTTACCAAACCTAACTTTGTAATGGTCATTTTATTTTACAACAACTTTGTCCTTATTCTAAATACCCATAAAGCATCATCAATCCATGTAAAACATCATTAATCCACATCACTTTTATGTATTTCAATTTGACATATAAACATTGACCTTGAACTAAAAAACCGATACATGCATTGTTACTCATGAGCACAAGTTCCTTTTATCATATAGCTTTATGTAATGTGGGAAAAAGCCTTTTGTCTCCTCACCATTTGTACATGTTTGTTTAATGTTTGACTTTGTAAATGAGGTTTGGTCACATTTGCTGGTCCCATTTTCACCTTTAAACTTTGGCCTCTTGGTTTGACACTTTATTCTTGTGTCCTTTCCTCTTAGTGTAAATTATATTATTTCCTATCACTTGTCAAGTGGATTTGGTATTGACATTATTGAGTAATTTTTTAAAATGACTTTACTAGTTTTTTAATCAAAGAATTGATTCATTTGTTTAATTATTTAAATTAAAACCATCTCACTTTTCTACTATTCAGATAATCTATTTGAAATTGTATAAATATTTTAATATATTAGTTTTTTATTCAAATAATCTATTTTAATTAGTATTTATTTTCAATATATTATCCTTATAATAAATATAATTTACCAATTTTTAACCTAATTATTTTACAAAATTCACTTCATCAGTGTTTGTCATCAAACTATCTTGTGATTTTTAAAATAACTAGTCTGCAAATCTTTTATATATATGAGTTTTTTAATATAATTATTTTGAATCTATATTAGAAAATAAATAACAATAGAATTTAAATATAATATCTTTCAAATAAATTAATTAATAATTAAATGATATTATGAAAATTACGATTTTCGAGAAAGAAATTTTTTTTTTAATTATATTTTCGATTTTTTTAGATTTACTTAATTTTGACTATAAACACTTTTTGGATACATAATTAAATTATTCATATATTTTTAATAAATTTACAATTATAAACTATAAAATTGAGAAATACATTTTCTTTCTTATATATTTCTAGTTTATTTCATTATAGATCTATTAAAAATGCAAAATACAATTGTTAGACTTGGACTACATAATGCTTTTATGGCATTGTTTTCTCCATATTTCCTATTATACCTATAAGCATAAATGTGCCAAAAATAATTTCAAAATAAAACATTTATAGATAAGCATATATAAGTTCTAATTAGAAGGGCCACAATCATGTTTTCATCTTAGTTGGTTGAGGCATTTATATTAAGATTTGGAAGTGGTTGTGCTACTTTTGGCCTCTGGTTGCTTGATTGTGTGGGTTTAATTGGTCCATGAGCTAAGACTAAGTAAAGGTTTTCAATTTGCTAATGAAGATTGGTTAACTCATCTTCAATTTATTGAATTATTGTCTAGTGCTATGTTATGTTCATTGTCATTGTATACTCATGACATCATGATTTTGCTTCATTTGCAGGATGTAGATTTCCTTTTGCAATTGGTTAATTGTGTCCCAAAGAAGCCCTAGATTTATGTTTTTTGTTTTCTCCATTTCCGAACCAATTTCAAATCACACTGAAGCTATGCTCTGCAAACCAATTTAAGTACCGATTACCTAGACTTGAGGTGACGATTCTCAAGATTGAGGGGTTTTTGTTTACTCTTGAAGTTCTAATTTCTTGATTTGACAACATACACCTGTATCTCCTAGGTGTACCTCTCAATAATGTGACCCTATGTGATTCAAAAGGCGCATAGAGAGACAAAAGTCCTTGTCACCATTTCCAAGGGATACTTGTAAAAGAAAGGAAATACTTGGTCTTGTTTAAATTCAAAATCTTGAGATCGGGAATCACACTTATGCTATTTCAATTTCGAAATTCAATTCCTTTTGTTGCTCTCGAGGTCAATTGAAAGAGTGTCGAGAAAACCAAAGACCACAGTGATTTAACCAATCCCCTGAAGTCTCTTGTCTTGGACTTCAAGTTGGTTCCTTTCTTGTGAAATCTCCTAATATAAATAGATGTCCAACGCCCCTGCTTCAAGCCAATTCTAAGCTTGGGATAATTGTCATTGTCTCCAATGAGAGAGGAAGCTCATCCCAAATGGTGAATTAAGCAAAGAAATTCAAGATAGCTAAGTGAATGATTAACAAATTTTCATTTAATTTTGTCACATTCCGATTCTCTATATTTTTAATAAACCCACAATGAGATAAACTATAAATTTGAGAAATACATTTTTTTAACGTATTTCCACTTTATCTTACTAAGTCTATCAAAAGTATACAAAGTAGATACCGATTTGATGTAAAATTTAACTTTCAATTAATTTTACCTCCAGTGATTTGAGTAAACATACAACGAGTGTTTACATTTGGGACTTGAGTGAACTTACCATTCCAAAAAACAATAAAAAATAATTATTTTCTTAAATTCTATCCATAATTTTTTACCTTCATAATTGAAATTATATTGATTTTTTTAAAATTAATTTTAATAATACACTATATTTTCACCACCCATTTTTATTTCAAAATTTCCATAATTAATTCCCATTTAATATCCCAAAAAATTATATCCATAATTTTCATTGAACCTTATCCTATCCAAATCTATCTATAAAGACTATATTTATAACCTCACCCTTTCCCTTGACACACTTCCTTTTCTTCTCTAATAACCTGGCCCTCCCATAGTTGTGCTTCTAATAATGAAGTTGATGACGCAAGTAGCAATTCCACTCATGAGGCCACATACAAGAAATTCTCCAATGAATTTGAGTCCTTAATACTCTTCAAATTTTCCATAATTAATTCCTTTTTAATATCCCAAAAAATTATGTCCATAATTTTCATTGAACTTTATCCTATCCAAATCTATCTATAAAGACTATATTTATAACTTCACCCTTTCCCTCGACACACTTCCTTTTCTTCTCTAATACCCTGGCCCTCCCATAACTGTGCTTCTAATAATGAAGTTGATGGCGCAAGTAGCAATTCCACTCGTGAGGCCACATACAAGAAATTCTCCAATAAATTTAAGTCCTTGATACTCTTCAAAATTTCCATAATTAATTCCCATTTAATATCCCAAAAAATTCTGTCCATATTTTTTATTAAACCTTATTCTATCCAAATCTATATATAAAGACTATATTTATAACCTCACCTTTTCCCTTGACACACTTCTTTTTCTTCTCTAATACCCTGTCCCTCCCATCGCTGTGCTTCTAATAATATAGTTGACCCTTTCCCTCTGTGCTTCTAATAATAAAGTTTACCCTTTCCCTTACACACTTCCTTTTCTTCCCTAATACCCTGGCCCCTGTGCTTCTAATAATAAAGTTGATAATGCAGGTAGCAATTCCACTAGTGAGGCTGCATAAACGAAATCCTTCAATGAATTTGAGTCCTTGATACTCTTCAGAATTGCATTCACGGAAGCTATGGCCTAAGTCATTTGTGATCGCATTTAAGTTGATATATATTATTGAAGTAAAAATATATACGGGATATACACCGATCTGTACAGCATTTAAAGTCCGCGAGGCCGGATCCTGAGGCCCAGGTCCCTAGGTCGAACTGCGGACGTTAGTGCTGACATTAATTTCTCCTGTCTCCGCGGACGAGTGCCAACCCGGAGCCTTAGCTCAGTGCTGTCTTGTTAGACCATAAATATTTATGGTTTTATTGCTATATAAGTTTTAATTAGATAATTATTTAAATAATTAGATAATATACTCAATAGCATAATAAACGTTGGTTGCCACCATGTTAGGGGCGTTAATTAGTTATCTAGAATCTGGCCCAAGAAACTAGATGGAAAGGCGTGCAAAGTGGAAATGTACCATATCTGTTGTTCACCAACCGGATTCTTTGCGGTCCTCTTTCACGAGACCCCAATGAACCCTAGCTCGTTCCTGGATTCTGCTGTAAGAAATTTTCTGATCTGTGGTTCTTTCGAGTAAGGGGAAGACAGATCTAAAAGCCAGGCAAAAATGGATCTGCAAAAATAATTCAATCATATAGGTCAATTATTGAATATGGAAATTTTGTTAAACCTAATTTAATTGCAATTTTGATAATAGTTAATTTTTTTTTCTTTCTATGTAAGGCTAATTCTATTAATAAAACAAAAAATATAATTACACCAAGGCCCTACCTCAACCGTTGTTGCTAGAGTTCATCAAGAAAGTCTAAACTGCCCTAGATTGGGGAAATCAGTTTGACATGGCAAAAAGACCAAACATATATCCTAGGACTGTCATCAAAGGAAACCCATACATAGGACTTGGATCCATGTTTTGAAGCAAATACCAAAAACAAATTCAACACAGCACCACCAGAAGCGACAACAAAACAACAAACCCTCTGATCAATCATACAAACAGCAAAAACAACAAGTGACTGGACCAAACCCGTCAGCAGCAGAAGTCTGAGTTGGCTCGTGGGTGGCAACGGAAGCCACGTGGCGTCATTTGTTGTCATCCTCGTCAGATGTCTTTTCGACAATGACGCAGGCATACCGGTCCTAGTCTTCATCCTCCTCCGCCACGTCACCTTTCTCTGTGCCACCTGGAGGCTCCCTTGCACGCTGGGTGCCGCTCGAAGTGCCATCTAACTCCATCGTTATTGCAGCTCCTGCGGAGCTGCCACCAGCTCGTTGAATGTCACCAGCGTGAGCTCCTTCACCATGCAGTCTGCGATGCCTTACGCCCCCGCCATCATCCTTCGACTTTTTCTCAGAACCCCTACCCACTTCCGGATTTCTCTCCTCCTGAGAGTGCACTTCAGAATTCCTCGCTTGGTCATTGTTCTGCTCATTTTCTTCAGAGAAAACGATAGTCACATTGGCAGTAATGATGGGCCTATTCAGGCTACTCTGGAACCTGAACTGGGTCAAGTGAGGTACAAACCCTGGATGCAGTGGAGAAATTGCAGTGTGGAGCCTAACATCCCTGTGTGCAGCCATTGAGGCCGACCCTTGTCCCCGTCCACTACGCGTATGGGGATAGTGACTATGCAGCGACCTGGGAGGAGGCGAATTCTCATGGTGATGAGGGGGAGAGGCAGGAGCTGAGCTCTGCGCTACTTGAGGGTGAGCGCTGCCATCGCGGATGCCTCCTTTGCGACTCCTCATGCGGTGACGGACCATATCAGTGTGGTTGGAGTGCAAATCAGCAGGACAAGCGGTCGGGAGGGAGAACAGGTTGTGTACACAGGGCTCCTGAGCAGGATTCAAAGGGTAGTGCCTGGAATGGCAGTAATGGTGCCCATTTCCAAGGTCAAGACAATAGAGGAGCCAACATCGTCTCCCTGTGGCAGTTCTGCTGCAAGAAATTCCGGCCTGAGGCAGACAGATGCTGAGGGACGGGGGATAAACAGAGGGTTCGAGAGGCTCCATATGAATTCTAATTGGGTCTAGATCTAGGCATGAGGGGCCATTTAATGCTACATGCAGGTTGCCCAGGTTTCGTCTCAAGTGAGCTTGGAGCAGAGCGCTACCCACCATCTGGCAGGTCCTAGTGTCGGCGATCCCTTGGGTGGCCATTAATGGTCTTGGGTTTCACCCGCATCCAGGTGAATAGTTCAAAATTTAATGTGTAGAAGTGAATTCAATTGTTTAACTTTATTCTTATTTTGGTTAGTTAAATTTTGAAATATTTAGAAATCTACAATTCAAATAAAAATGTCTGGGAATTCATTGATTGAAGACAATTTTTATGCACAAAAGTGTACTCACTTTTTTGACCTCACTTGTGCAACATATTTTTCCAAAATCTACCATCAAAATAAAAAATGCTGGAGAATTCATTGTTGCATGAAAGTTTCTAATATCCAAAATTTGATAGACATGAATGAAGTTTAATTATTTCACCTTATTCTTATTCCGCATATTTTAAAATATTTTTAAAATTTAGAAATAAAATGACCTCATTCAGCAATTCATTATGGAGTTGTCTATAATGCGACTTTTTGGAGATTCCGGTGACGGAATCCGACAAAAGAAATTGAGGTTAAATCTTGATTTGTTGCAGTTAAAATGGTTTTTTAACTGCATATTTGGATTCAGCACTCTGAAAAACCCCTAGGAAGTTTTGATTGTGCAGAAACTAGCGATCAAACTTGAGATTCCAATAAATTGCTGCCGGATTTTGACAAGAAAAACCCACCTTAAAAGCTTCCAAAAAATTACTGCATTCATTATCAACTTCACCCAAAACATTGGAACTCCCTATCAGATGCGGCCTTAATGCCTCTGCCAGCATACAATTCTGCCCCCAACACCATTTTGTCTTCCACAATTACCATTTATTTTCGTTTTGGTGAGACCTTATGATTTCTGTCTTGTTGTCTTGTTCTTTTGTTTTCGTGAGACCATATGGTTTCCCTCTTTGTTGTTTTGACCGTTGGTGGAAACAGAACCTCTTCAGGTTTAGTTTTTCTCTTCTCTTCATTAATAAATTTGGGTTTATTATTTGAACTTATCAGTGTAATATAGGATCCATGGACGAATCCGTATAGCCATTGTTTGCAGTTCCATTTGACCTTACTCTTTTGGCATAAACCCAGATAATTTTTCTCTCCGGTTTTGTTGTTGGGGGCTTGAATGAATAAGATGTGGGAGTTAGGTGCAAAGACGGGTGGATCTGAATCTGTTATATAATATGACTTGTGGTGTGGGTATGCAGGATCTACTCCACTTACTGACGCTAATACTTCTTTTGTCAGCACAAAAAAGAGAGCAATATCTTCGTAGGCTTTTGTCAGATATTGCCTCTGCTGGCTTTCCTTCTGCTTGGACTGGATGGACAAGTATACCAGTATCAGTTTCAGAATATAATTTCCCCTATTTGCAAGGACTTGGGTGTTTGACTTGGTTCTGTGAGTAGCAGAGCTGCAATTGCTGGTCTTACTTTGATTTTTAGTATTAGAGATAAAAAGAGTTTCCTTCATTTTACTAGTGTCATAGATGGCCTGGTTTTGGAATTGAATTATTGTGATATACATCTCATATTTTCACATTAGGTTTTCCAATTATTCTCAAATTAGGATTTCCAATAAAGAATCTTTTAGGATTTCATTTATTTAGGTTTGATTATGTAGGGATTTGTTTCGGTCAGTTAAGGGAATAGTGGGAAAATAATATTTACAGAGTTGCATATATAGATATCTGTTAATTATAATTCAGGTCACTGCCAATTAAAAAATGATTTTAGTAATAAAAGTGAAAAAAATCATAGCATTGGTTTTTTTGCGCTGAGGGGTTATGGCCTTGTATGTCAAATGGAGAGAAAAGGAAGAACAAAAGAACTTCTTACCCTGCTCCTGCTTTGACATTGTAAGTCAATCAAGTAGCTCTGAGTGCCCTGCTTCAACTGCTACCTGAGTGGAAAACAAAAAATTCTCTGACCAGATCCCAATAAGACAATTTCATAAGCAAGGACTTTGATAGATGGAGGACCAAAAGGTTTGCGACCTAATTATCTAGTATTATGTAACAAAGAGCTAGCTTTGAAATGCTGGGTAGACCTGGCTCTATGTTAATCTTTTTCTTGAAGTGGTATCTAGGATGTGGGAAACCTCCCAAGTTTATGGCAGAATATAGCTCTGGACATTAAGCTACATACAGGTAAGCTTAAGTATTAGATCTAGCCAATTATGACAATTTCAAGTAATTGGAGCAGTAATTTGGCCAATGAACTATTTGCTTTGCTATCTAATGATTGATCTAAGCGGGTGAAGTAGCCTTCCGCTGTATTTCACTTTTATTTTTTTGAAAAAATCTTGGACTTCGGGACTTGAATTATTGAAGGGATGGTATTGTTATCTTTCCGAAGCATACCCACTGATCCATCTCTACATCAAAACAACCTTCCCCTACCTATCTGGGTATAGTGCAATTACGAGAGGTGTGGCTCCTAGATCCAGATTTTCACGATCTGAGAGGGTGAGTGGGCCATAGCTTATGATTTATTTGATTCGGTAGGTCAGAAAGCCTATAGCGTTTAGATGGGTTGTAATTCTGTGTTTTGAAAAGGTTGTTGAGAGGAATATAATTGTCATCTATTGATAACATATATGCTAAGCTATTATCGCATAAAAATGTCTTTTATTTTACTTATTCAAATGTAGTTGTAAATACACTCGGTGTGGTTTTTATATTTAACTTTTTACACTTTATTTATATATATTTTTAAATTTATAGTCAGGTATATATGTTTTTAAATTTATAGTCAGGTTGAGCTTAGGATGTGTAGCTCCAAAGTTGGATAGAAAAATACCTATCTATTCAAATGTAGTTGTAAACACATGAGGTGTGGCTTTTACATCGAAATTTTTGCAATCTTTTTGTTTTGGTTCGTTTTTTTTTGTAAATGTGTAGTTATGTTAAGCCTAGGTTGGGGCAGAGCCATCTGCCAATTGCAAGGTGTTGTCACAGGATTGTGCAAGGCTTGATTGACCCTAGACATTTCGTGGGACAATTTTTATCTCCTATAGGTGGCTCCCATCCTCAACCCCTCCTCATGAGATTTTAACCATTGACCTAATGAGAGATTGTACTTCATACAAACCAACTAATCTACACCTCATGGGTATACCACTTGAACCAATTTTCACAATATTTGTTATGACAACAAGTTGAACTGAAAAATAGGAAAGTGAAGGTTAGTGTTGGAGCCAAAAAGCAACTAGTTTGAAAATGAACCTGACAAATGCTAGGGGACCCCTTCACCACCATGAGAGCATGATTAGACAATAGTAGAATGTAGCTCTTGCAACTCGAGGATGAATTCACTTAGTTGGATAATTGGAAAGTGGAGAGGTTGATTCAAATCATTGCTCATTTGTGCCGAGATTTGGCATCGAAGGAAGAGTCTTTGAAGAAGATACAAGAAGTTGTCCAAAAGACCAAGCAAGCCCCTTTTGTCACACTATGGAATCCAACTCCATGACTAAACAATGTAAACTTTGAAACAGGAACTATAAACTCAAAACGGGAACTTTGGCTAAAAATTCCTAAAAAACATCAAAAACAGTGCTAAGAACAAAAAGTGTGTATACTGGAACGATGTTTTTATTTTTTAGGCGTCAATTTTGAACATGTTTTAAAAATGGCAGTGACTACGAAATTTACTATGAAATTTTCGTGCAAAATATGGCTTCAAAATGAAAGTGATGATACTGGGACAATGCTTTTTTTTTTAGGGTCAATTTTCAAAATTTTAAAAAAATGCTAATAAAACCAAATTTTTATGTCTCAAACAAAGTTTATGAGGAAAAAACACATTAATGTTTTTGGTAGAATATCATTTTTCTTTCCTAAGTATAAATTTAACATGTTTTCAACCATACACTGCTTAATACAAAAGAAATTGAAATTTTTTTCAACGTATAAAATAAAAACCATGAATTATTAACAAATTACATCACTAAATGAATTCAAAAGTCATTATTTGTATACTGAATAAAACATACATTATATCTCTAATTTAATATTGCATTGTAGATATTTTAAACAATAGAATTGATCATAATTGAGACATATAATCCAACAACATAAAAATGCTTCATAACTTCTCATCTAACACCATATGGAAAACATTAATTCTATTTGAAGATACGATGCATACATCAGTTATATAAACTGTCTTAAACAATTATTCAAAATCACTCATATTTTCTTGCACACTATCAGAATTCACATCTTCAGATGAGTGACTGGATGTTGACGAAAATGTTCCATATTCTTCTCTTTCATCAACTAGTGCCCCATCTGAGTCCACATGCATGTCCAACATTCTAGGTTTCAAAATTCTTCTAGATCTACAACTGGTTTCAGCAGACTCCCATGTCAACATTGTTCCTTCTGGTAACAACCTTTTCAGAATCTCTATCGTCTTGAAGCG